>NMRB01000281.1:364625-382558 GCA_002633025.1 Notospermus geniculatus
CCTCTTCCACGCTACAGAAATTGATCACGCAACAGAGTATCTGACAATTTTCTATAAGTTTACAAAAGGAAAATTGCGACAGAAAACTTTCAGGTGGAAGTCCGCCCTAAGTCATTGTTCTACTGGAAATATTTACCTCAATGAATTTTGATTCTCTTCACTGCTTCAGTTAGTAAATCTCTAAAGACAACTTGTATGTCAGTTTGGTTCGTTAAGAAATACCTTGGCATATTGTTGTATGCAGTGTTTCATTGCCTCCTGTGGATTTCCAAAATCAACACGTGTGATTCACTAATGGAAACATTGATATTCTAGATTGTTGATGATACCTCAAAATTTTGAGAATAAAATTTGATTAGATGATCATGTCAATCCAGGTTTCTTTGTCTTTCTGTTCTTGTTGAAATCAGTTTCTCACTTCATTTCATACGAACACTGCAATTTCAAGCTGCCAGCTCTTCCAAAACCCAAGCTGCAGGGACCATTGTATTTTATACCGTAATCTTTCATGGTCAGATGAATTCTCCAATTGGCCAGCCTTAAATGCACAGTCAGAAGTTATTTCAATGACATTTCATTAATTGGGGAATATCTGGAGCATCGTGTAGAATTTCATTGAAAAACTAAGTGTACCTTGAGAAGCAGTATGGACTAATTATTGCACATGACTCACTTTTTCATTGTCAATCGAAATGTCCTACATTGATGACCCAAATATCAGGGCAGTCATCTTTGAATATGTGGTATTTGTATTCTGCCTACTCCATCGAGTGCACTTGATATCGTGGCATTATTTTATGACCTAGCAGAAGTGGTCCTTACACTAACTTGGTTGCAAAAAAGTTCACAATTTCATGGGCTCTGTTTGGCCGACTTTGATGATTCATTCAACCAATAAGACAGCAACTTCAATTCTCATCTGGGTCAGCCTATATCATACCGGTTCATCCGTCGTCATTGTCACCAACAAGTGGATCACCTTCATGACTGACTCTCTGAAGCAATGCATACAGGAAATAAAAAGAATAAATTCTGTATTATGCACATTTGTTTTATTTTAATAAATTTTAGGCTGTGAGACAAGAGCTCAAAATGCAGTAATTCTTAAATTCGTTGCCAAAATTCTAAGCAATTGACAACCATATTTTGGAGCAGACAACCTGTAGACTCAACTTGCCCAGGGACAACCATTCCGCAAAATTTCATAATCGCAGCAACATCCACTACTGAAGAAATCCCCATCCTAAGTGTCCGAGCATTCATTGTATACTATAAGTCAAGTTAACCATCATCTTCCCAGATCATTTCTGTCTTTAGATATTTCCTGATCATCATCTGAAGTGTCCGAATCTATCCCCTCTTTTTCTACATTGTTGATAAAATGTGAACTGTTGTCTTCCTCCTCATCTCCAATAGCTGCTGCCTCTTTCAGTTTACCAGACTCCTGAAGCCTGAAGAATGTCCCTGAAAAAATATACCAAAGATGTGAGATTCTTGGTATTTGACTGTGAGCCACAAATGGCTAGACAAATTCTTTTACCATCAAACCTTTGATGTCCACTCTCACCATGTGGCGAGAGGTCAAATCTAAATCAGTCTGGTACAACCACTTTACCAGTTTTGGGAGGGAGCTGCCAATAAAGCCTTTAAATCTAGTAGCATGCAAAAAATGATAGAAAAAATGATAGAGGGCGGCCGTATGCACGGGTTGGACTTTAGCCTAAAGTATAACTTAAGTATGTAGACTTTCCCTACGCTTGAAGCATTGAGACAAGTCAGACTTTAATGAAACTGTGGCTGAAGTCCGACTGGTATACGACTTTGAGATTCTATCACGTACTTCTTTTCCGTTCAGGCATCATCTTGATTTCCTGTTCAAGCATGCTCTGCTGATGTGCCTCTTCAGCAGGAGTCAACCCAGGTCTTAAAGCGTAAATGAGAAAACTGGTAAGCATAAAAGTATAATACCGGTATTATAAATGCAACAAATCAACAATCATGAAGTCCTGTGGTTCTCCAGAGATGTTGTAAAGCATTCACATTGAACAACTGGTACCCAATCTCCAGAATTCACGAATTTTCGACCCCAACCGGGGTCTTTTTCAAGTGGAACTTTACAATCTGAAACTCTAGAAAGGGTCCTTTCTAGAGTTTCAGATTGTAAAGTTCCACTTGAAAAAGACCCCGGTTGGGGTCGAAAATTCGTGAATTCTGGAGATTGACTTCTTGCTTATTATCATTTTGTGTGTCAATTTTGTGCTTTTCTGTATCTTGAACAACTGGTACCAGTATTCAATTTACCTAGTGAGAGGCACTTTCAATCAACATCCAAGAAAATCTGGATACTTTGAAAACTAAACATTATCACTGGCAAGATGCCTCTGAAGACAGTTCCTTACTTTTCTAGTACTTCCTTCTCCTTGTTACATTTTGAACATACTTCGCATTTGGCTGCGCATGCATCACAAACTATGTAGTAAGCCTTTTTAACAGTCTTCTCTCCGCACCGTACACTGGAAACAAAGTGAGGGCACAAGCCATTAACACTTATGTCTGACTGGTCAAATTTTTCATAAATATACTAATATTTAGGAATTAAGAATCAGCTTAAAAAGTACCGGTAAGGTATTGCCACTTTTTCTCGACACCCGGCGCCACTGCACCACTCTCCAACCCAGGGACTAACTACGTTGTTGGCGAATTGACCTGATTTACTACCTACATTTTGCAAATGCATTTTTGTAGTTTGTCTTACTGCCGCTACGTGGCTCCCTCTACATTGGCAGTCAAATAACGCATTTGAGATCCAATACCGTGCTCCTTTAATCTAGCATTATACAAAAGAATCAACTTTTTAAATTTCCGGCGAAAAAATGTCAATCGCTATATCATCAGCAAAACTTACCATTTCTTGGGAACAGTCAGTGGTTTGTATTTCTTGTATCTTATCTTCCATTCAATGATCTCTTTACACCTGATACATGCTCCAGTCACTTCAAGGTTGTTGATTGCCTTTGTCTGCTTACTCGTGTCATGAAGATTGTTCTTATATGCAGTTTTATTCTGGTGTTTAGGGGGCCCAGACCTTTTTACATTACCCTTTTGTGAACTCATTTTAAAGTGGCCTGGAAGAAAGCAGAATTGGAACAAATTTAGAATCCCTGATCTGATTAGGTGACAGTTACACAACAGTAGGCCTAGCCTCCCCCCAAAAAGGTCACCGATTGACGGAATAAAAAGCCGCACCGAAAAATAGGATATCCATGTTGTGTGCTATGGAGTATCCCAACGTCACTTCCGATCGGAGATGTATATGAAGTAGAGGTTGCCCAAATAGATGGTGATGTAACTTAAAGGAGCTCGACGTCCAAGTTGTAAACAAACTGGTTTGTTTACAAACAGTGGCCAAGTTTGTTTACAAACAGCACCAGTAGCGCCCCGTGATCGTTAGACTGGTGCCCGGTCCGGTCCAATGCAACTCACTCACGATATTCACGTCAGTACAAATCACCGACAATAGGTGGCAGCACCGCAGGCGTCGCGTGGATAGAGAACCAGTGAGTGAGTGTTTACAACTTGGACGTCCAGCTTCTTTAAAGTTTAATCCGTCATTGAAGAACAGAAGCGGACACTTTTTACATGGGGACATTCTTTACTGTTACACCACACTTCACTAGGCCCCTATCTTCCCCTTTATTTCGGTCATTGATTACACTTATTCACCCTTTTAGCATTTCATTGGTTTCACCAAAGTGGTAGGCTTGCACGTTCCTAGGGTCAGTCCTCAGAAAAAAACGTGAACTTGTTGTCTTAAAACACACACGACACAGCAGAAAATCAATGATAGGCCTATGCCATGTGCCCAAAAAGAACGTGTTTGTTTTGTTTTGTTGTTCAGCACTGAGCCCCGGATCCATATCTGTCGCCACCACTTGCCCTTCCTCGTGCCTCGTTCCCCTTCCTCATCCTGCCACCATTTCACTCCCCATTCTTCCTCCCTGCCACCATGGCCACCTCCCAGCTATCCCTCCCCTCCCTCTACTCTTGCTCCCTTCACTGCCACCTGCGCCCACGTATCTCAATGAAGCTCACCACTTTAGCCACTAGAGGGCAGCAGCTGACGGTGCTGATCAAGTTCACTCTCCAACACACGAATAAACTCTCCAAGCTAATTAGCGCATGCTACAACTGCACAGACAATAATGTCAACACAAGGCACTAGGTAGCAGCAGCTGACGGTCTATGATAGAATTCACTCTCCAACACCCAGGCAAACTCTGAAGGCGCAGTGGGGGATGAAAGATAGTGGTGTCTATCAATGGAGATGGACTCAAACTGTTGACCAGCCACTCCTCCATAAGTGGGGCGTGGCCCTTTAGGCCATCTGTGCATATTTTTGCTGATATAAATACACTGTAGGCCTATATTGGTAGGCGTAATTAAAAGAGTTTTCCCATGTGTTGGAGAGTGAATTTGGCCATCACCGTAAGCTGCTGCCACCTGGGGTCAAAAGGTGTTATTATTGTTCGTCTGCTGCCCTCTGGTGTATGATGACGTCATTAAAACTTCTGCGTGTCATGCGTGTGGGGCGCGCTCTTCGATTTCTCAACCTACGAAAAAACACAATAAAAGCAACATCTGTTCAAAAAGAATGCAAAATCTTCCTTGTAATTTGAAATATTCTGTCTCCTCCACCCTATCAGCACAGCCTTTTCGGCCTCTGTCGCTCAGATAAGCCTAGCAAGCAAGCCTCAGTAGGCGAGGCCCAAGAAGTTGTCACTCACTCGACTCGGCATGCTCAGCATCTCAGTCAGTCAGTCCATGGACATGATGGAGGTAGTATTGAGAAGGAGCGAGCACGGCCCTAATCGCTGTGACCACAATTCCACGCCCCCATTGTTTGCCTTTGTTCCCGCCTATTGTCCGGTACGCACGCTGAGCTCCTTGAAGGCAATCATGAATTCCGCACAACTCTCAAAGTGCAGCGCCATCTAGGCCTATAATTGATATCGCGTCGACCCAATCATATTCTTGCGTTTTTCTCCACGTTGGGAATTAGATAACCGGCTATTTCGAAGACAACTCAATTTGGTAAACTCTCCGCTGTATTTTAGTGAAAAAATCATCGAAAAAGACCAATTTCCAATAAAGATATCTACGTTTTAAGGTAAACATGATAATGATAATGATAATGAGATTCTTCGCATCTGAAAAGTTTGAAGAGGATTGCGTTATGATAGTTTAAAAGATGATTAGTTCAGGTAACATATACGGGTGGTCGTTTCAGTGCGAGATGCTGCGAGGTGCTGTTTTTGACGCGATGAAAACGATGAATTTTTCAGTTTTCGTGCGTAGGCAACGTCCACTGCCATTGTTCCCTTCTATTGTTTGGACTCTGACCATTGTACAAGGGAAGTGCTGACTGCACACGGAAATTACCGAAGATTAGATCGGCTTTTTCCGACCATCGTGCGGCGTTATTAGCCTATTGTCCCCCTAATCACTTTAGCAAACAGCGGAACGATGATTGTACTGTTTGATGTGGGGTCCGTGTTCGCTCCTTCTCAATACTACCTCCATGGTCAGTCACTGACACCATGGAGCTGTCAGACTCTGGCCGCCGTTGTGGTCATCACTCAGTGATGACATCAATACAGTATCTGGCTAAAGTTTAGAATCCTCGATCGGAAGTGACATTACTCCGGTTTGCGGTACTCCATGGCACACAGTGTGGAAATCCTATTGTACAATGCGGCTTATTCCGTCAATCGATGACCTTTTTTGGGGGATTCTAAACTTGTTCCGGGATTTCATGATTTTATTTGGAAACGAAGTGTTTATTTTAATTTGCTGGCATGCCGGCAGACAATATTTTTAGTTATAATGCCGTCTTCCGTTTGCACATGTTTTTTAGTCAATACGATAGGGTTATTACTTACCGGTAGGCCTATTAGGTGGTCCCTTCGTCCCTGAGGGATAGGTCTCTAGGGATAAGTCCTTTACGGTTAGGCCTAGGTCCCTTACGGATAGGTCCCTTAGGGTTAGGTTCCTTAGGGTTTATAGTTCCTTAGGATTAGGGTTAGGGTTAGGTCCCTTAGGGTTAGGGCTCAGTATACTATAGACATTAAACAGGTTTTCCGAATCACCCAAAGAAACGCAGCGTAGTGGTTAGAGCGTAGGACTATTTAGTTTAGTTAGCTAGCATGTAGGTGTACCCAGGTTCGAATCTGCGTAGCGGTCACTATGCACTCTTTGCCAATATGTACTTTTGTACTTTTTTCCTTCATCTTCCAAGATTTTTGTCACTTTTCAGTCTAAATCAGTCTGTTTTATAATTTTTGACTGTCACGCAACGTGGACATGGCAGGTGCAAACCTGGACCGAATGAAAAATAACCTAAGTCCATAAAATTGGTTACTGTGCATATGAAAACGGAAGACGGCATTATAACTAAAAATATTGTCTGCTAAATGCTGTGTTTTGGAAATAGCAAAGAGGAAAGCCGAAAGGAAAGGGCAGTTTAGGCTTCTAGGGCCTAGGCCTGACTAGGCTACTCTCAAGTGTCATGACTGTAGTGAGAAGGTGAGTAGGCCTACACTACAACAGGCCCTTGACTTAGCTAGCCCTTCTCCTTGGTCTAAATATCTGTAGGCCTAGCCCTAGGCCCTTCCTTACGGCCTTTAGGCCTACATGTAGGCTAGGCCTACTCCTGACCTCGCCCAGCCCATAACCAACTCACAACACTGCTCTGCGGCGGGTGCACTACTACTGACACCTGTCAATATCAAGTCAGTGTCAGTTGGTATAACGCAGGCCTTGCTGCAGATGAATGATTATAGTCACCAGGTTAGAGGTTGGGTGATCCACTAATCCAGTCCATTGCAGTGGTGATACAAGTTTGTTGGCGCTACTCACTGGCAGTCATGTAGTAATAGTACCGGGTATATAAGCCTTGGCCAAGCAGATGCCTCCTGACCCTGCCATCTGAAAGAATGACATCTTGTGAGGAAGGCCTGTCAAGTCAAGACGTGGAACATTACACCGGTATGTCCATGTAAAAAATGAGCCTTGAATAATGTATTCCAGCTTACCGGTATTCAGGATCTATTGATTGCGTGGTACATGTACCGGTAGTTGTTACTGCCAATAATTCTAAATACAAACCTGTTTGGCTCAATTTTTGCTCAGTGACACGAGCCTACTTGGAGATGGAAGACTCATTGAGAATGATGTCATAATCATGAAAAACTGCTTTTTAGCTCACTCGTGAGCTTTTATCGTCCTGCGGCGTCCGTCGTCCGTCGTCGTCGTCGTCGTCCGTCGTCCGGCGTGGTCCGTTAGCAGGGCACGTTTCGTAACCGCTGGAGCTATTGATCTGAAACTTGGTACATATATACCCCTAGGTCAGATGACCTATGACACGAAGTTTCGGTCCGATTTGATTCTTGGCTTGGCCTCCAGGTGGCCAAAACCAAAAACACAAAAAGTGCAATAACTCCTGAACTAATGACTGGATCATCTCCAAATTTTTATCATAGGTGTATCTAATTAGAATACATAACATATATAACGGGTTTTTGATTTGACCTACTTTTCAAGGTCATAGAGGTCAAAGTTCGACAAAAGTGACGAACCTGCCACAGGTCTTCATTATTTCACCGAGCATCTTCATATCTTGCATAAACATGTATTAGAGGGGTACCTTCAAAACTACCGCGTTTTGGTCCGATCGGACATCCAATATGGCCGCCAGGTGGCGTAACCTGAAAATCGACCAAGTGCTATAACTCAGGAACGGCTTGACCCAGAGTGCTCAAACTTGATATTTACCTCTCTCTAGGTGACCTTTACAAGCACGTCAAATTTCAGCCTGATTAAACTTCCAATATGGCCGCCAGGTGGCGCAACCCGAAATTCATGAAATGTGCTATAACTCAGGACCAACTTGACCTAGAGCGCTCAAATGTGCTATGTGGCTCCCTCTAGATGACCTTTATGTGCATGTGAAGTTTTGGCCCGATCGGACATCCAATATGGCCGCCAGTCGGCATAACCCAGCAATCATTGAGGTCCTGCAACTTGGGAATGACTTGACCCAGATTGCTCATAACCGACATGTACCTCTCTCTGTCATTACACTGTTATGTGCAAACGAGTGAGCACATGGTCCATGGACCATTTCATTTGTGAGGGTTTACTGTACCGGTATCTCTAGGAGGGGAAGGTTCCTTTCGATGAACAACACCGCTGACCATCCAAGATGGTGGCCATTTTAAATTCCACATTTAACTTGAAAACACTGAGCGATCAATCTGAAGGTTACTGTCAATGGCAACCTCCACCACACATCCGAGATGGCACCTACATGTATACTGGTCATCAACCTGAAATTTTTTTGGACTGTTTGTCTCTGAGGGGAAGGTTCCTTAGGTGAGCTTCTCCCATTGTGTGTCGTCCGTCGTCGTTAACAGCTAAACCGCTTGGGTTACAAACTTGAAATTTGGTGTACAGGTATGGTAAAAACTATCTCTGGACCGAAACTTAGCGCTGCTGCTTGTACACTCTGGCCTGTAGGGGGCGCTTTGTGAAAACCTTCTTTCGGCCATATCTCCTGAACACTGTTAGCTAGAACCACGAAACTTTTATGGTAGGTGCCTCTGATGAGACTACATCACATAAATCCCGGGTTTTTGATTTGACCTACTTTTCAAGGTCACAGAGGTCAAAGTTCAAAATTCACTGTTTGGTGGCACATTTCATGGCTATTTGACATAGTGTTGTGACTTGGTGTGAAGATATATCTAGACAGGTGCACCAAATTTCAACTCGATCGGACTTCAAATATGGCCGCCATCTTGAAAAATGGACTTTGACCCACATTTAATAAATAGGAGTAGGTAGGATGTTTTAACCTTGTCGAAATATGTCTCTAGGTACCATATAAATATATAGTAAATTTCAGTCAGATTCGACGTCAAATATGGCCGCCAGGGAGCCATGACTTCGACCAACACCTCATAAATAGTGGTAGCTGGGATGCTTCAACCATGCCTACATATGTGTCTTGGTACCGTCTACTTATATGCCAAATTTCGGTTCGATTGGACTTCAACATGGCTGCCAGGCAGCCATCTTGAAAAATTGACTTCGGCCATATCTCACCAGTAGGCCTAGTAAATGTTACGATGTTTCAATGTTGTCTAAATATCTATGCAAGTATCCTGTACATTCCTGCTAAAATTTCAGCCCCAAGGAACGTCACGTGTGGCCACCAGGTGGCCATCTTGAAAAATAAAATTTTTGACCTCTGTGACTAGACAGGAAAGCAGTTTGTTGTTCACCAATACCACTTGTATTCAGAAATTGTACTCCTTCTGGGTGCCATCACCTGAGTTGATGTCATTGACTGATAATACTGATCAGATCATAAAAATACTTCTTCCGACTTGGTGTGTTCAGCTTTATCTTATCTGTACTGATCCTTCAACATTCACCATGAGAGTCAGTTTTACCCCACTTAAAGCGATTTGTCAGCCAAAAAATTTGAATGCAAAAGGGGACGAATCTTTGTTTACAAACACTAATTTCCTGCATTCTGATTCAGAATGGCTGTGAGGGCAATGTTTACAAACATCATCCTTCTGTTTACAAAACGACTGTCGATTCGCTTTAAAGATAATATATCACGACTTTATTGTTTACATTTAATGTTTGTAAACATGGATGTTTACATCATGTTATTTGGACTTTTTGGGACATGCCAACCCACCAAATTGAATCGTTCTGGTGTCAAAAGAATTTTTAGGGGGGTACGACACCAACAAACTACCCATAAGACAATAAAACACTGGACATAAACGAACAAAATGTAAATAAACAATGATTTTCGTGGCCCGCGAAAATACCCGTGATATATTATCTTTAACCACGGAGACTTATCACAGAGGTGAGCACAATGGCCCTGGTCATTTCATTAATGACCAGCACACCGCTTCCCCCAAGTGTACCGGACCATGCCCACAAACAACATACCAGTCGGTGGCATGTGCCATGCTCTGCGTTGCTCTTGTTATGTCTTTATTTGATTTATTCCAAGGGAGTGGAAAATTGGCCGACTCTACAATGCATTAGAACAATGTGTCATTTACTTGACTTAAAATGCACGCAAATGTTTCCTGGTTTATATACTACCCGGTACCCGGAAATTTAAGGACCACTTTTTTCATAACTCATAATTCTGTTTCACGCATTGCGTCAGAACACGTTATGCAACAACTGAAACTTACCCAGGGGCGGATCTAGGATTTGCCAAGGGCGGGTGTCCAATCCATCCAAAAGGGGCACCTGAGGAGGGGCGAAGCCCCCGACATGCGCGCCGTCGGGGGGTCTGGGGGCCTCCCCCAGAAAATTGGAAATAAACGCTCTCAGATGCATTTTCCCGGCATTTCAGGGCATAACAAGTTGTCTGATTAAGTGTGCTTTTATGACATGAGTGGCGTCGAGGATTTTACTTATAGTCAAAATGGACAACAAAGTGGAGGATACGTACGTCAAAAGTAACCAGTATATTTTCAAAAATGCAGCTTAGACAAGTGATAAGCCAGGAAGACAAGCAGTACAATGTGCCATTGTCGCCTGATGCCCAGCGGAGCTCCTAACGGACACTATGGGGCAATAGGAGCTGTCAGCGAGTTGACCACTAGGTGTCACTAGGGCCCAATTCAATGCATCTAGCGGACCCAGTCATTATCGATCGAGCAGCGATCATAATAGATTTCCTGTACATTTGGTCCGCTAAGACTGTGCTGCCATCTGTTAGCAATATGCGCGGCTGACTGCTCCCATTAAAACACCCGGTTTAGCTAAAAACAACACATTTTGAAAACATGCACTCTTCAAAAAAAGAGCAGCCTAAGCAAAAGGGCGGGTGTCCGGACANCCCTCTGGATCCGCCCCTGACTTAATACCACATCTGTAATTCATAAGTGTGTTTGATGTCATTCAAGACATTTTCAGCTGTAAAATCTGTCATATGAAAAAGTTGTCCACAAAATAACAAGTGGTCCTTAACTTTTTTTGAGTAGTGTATAATGACATAGTATTGTACATCGTAATACATGTATTGTCTTTGCGCAAAATCAGCTTCCTGTGGCTCTTACAAAAGCATTCCTTATGATGCATTGTCCAGGTGCATTGTTTCATCAAGTCAGAGCTTTATAAAAATACTCATCATCGACCAGTTCATAATCTTGATCCTTATACTGACAGAACTGTGACATGCGGATAACATAAACATATTCATGCAGTTCTTCAACAACCTTTGGAATCTCCTCGAGTCCTGCCAACTCTGCAAGGTGGTTCATATATTGCCACTGATGAATGCCCATTTTGTGGGCGAAGCGATGAGGCCAACCTATCTCTGTCAGACGCCATCTATAATCATTCATTATATCTTGGTCCATTGCATCTTTGCTTGGAAGCTGAATTGTGCCATCAATGCCTGCAAGTGCAAACCACACTTGCATGTCGAAGTTAGGAAATGGGCATAGTGATTCGCAAATTCCTATGAAAATAAGGGAAGGATATTCAGTATGGATAACATGCTTGTAGTTACACTAATCCTGGGGCTGAGGGGGTTACTGTGTGCAATCGGATGTGCCCTCATTAGCTCACGCGTGAGCTTTTGTCGTGGTGCAGCGTCCGTCGTCGTCCGTTAGCAGGTCACGTTTTGTAACCGCTGGAGCTATTGATGTAAAACTTGGTACATATATAACCCTAGGTCAGATGACTTACGACACCAAGTTTCGCTGAAGGGGTTATTGTCGTCCTGGGTACACATAAAGTGTACCCAGGTTCGATGTCGCCAAGTGAAATTGTACCCTGGGTCCACTTTCTTGTTACAAACTGTACCCAGGTTCTGATTTAGAGACCTCGGGGCGAGGTTGTTCTAGGTGAAGTCACTTGATATTGTGCCTTCTCTCTAAAGAAGAGAAGTTGGAAGAATTTTATTTTTGACTAGCTGGAGAGTTTTCAACCTCGGATGGTTACAGAGAAAGTTAATCAACTCGCCAGCTAGACAAGAAAACGTGTCATTTCCATGTAGGCCTACGTGTGCATGTGCCATTGTGCATGGCCATGATGGGTTTGTTTGATCATGGATAGCCTGCTGGGCAAACACTGCGGGCCTTTGTGTTCCATTGTTTGGGGAGGTGTGAAAAAGGGATTATAGAGGGGCAATGAGCTCGCTGTTCCTCCTGTCAATATAATTCCTCTCCAAGGTCATAGCAACAGGATCCTGGAACCATACGCTAATTCACGTATCCCACGAAATCTTGAGAATGAGCTCGTCCCTAGGTCTCTAAATCAGAACCTGGGTACAGTTTGTAACAAGAAAGGGACCCAGGGTACAATTTCACTTGGCGACATTGAACCTGGGTACACTTTATGTGTACCCAGGACGACAATAACCCCTTCAGCCCAAGTTTCGGTCCGATTCGATTCTTGGCTTGGCCTCCAGGTGGCTGAAACCAAAAACACAAACAGTGCAATAACTCCTGAACTAATGTAGTAATGACTGGATCTTCTCCAAATTTTTATCATTGGTGTATCTAATTAGGATACATACTGTATTTATTTATCGTTTCGTTTGGTGCAAAGTGTGTTAGCATAAAATCAATACCGAAAATATAGCTAAAAAGATCACAAAAGTACCGGTATCATCTCTATCAAACCACATTTCAGTAATTTCAAGCATCAATACTGTCTTATGTCTTTATTTCATAAAAAGAACAATTGTGATCATGAAGGCAGCAAGTCAGAAGACGTCCTCCCACAGATGTGGTCAGAGGACTCAGCAGAATCGGATGGAGTGTAAACCACGGTAAGGAATGCCTTGATCCGGTCAGAGTTTCTTGAAAGTCTCTGATCAGGACATTCCCCTTGACAACACACCGAGATTCGTCGTCATTCCAAGAATAAGGAGATAAAATGACAGTATGGGTACTGTTTACACTTGCCGCGTTCCGTCATATCAACTTGTTAAACCCTGCAGGGCCGTAGCTAGCTTTTTTTCGCTAGGGGGGCATTTTAAGCAGATGTGCTCAACGGACGTGGGCTTTGCCTTCGAGCACCGGTGGGGCCGGTTTTGCGGGTGGTCTGGGGGTCCTGCCCCAGAAAAATTTTGAAAATTAGAAGCTCTGAGATGCGATTAGAAGTCAATTTCCTGTGCTATGAGACACGAAAAATAATGATCTTTTATCCCATTTGATTTTGCTCAAAAAAATTTTTTTTGAACAATTGGGCTCGAATCTCGTCTCATATCTGATCGCTTGAGTGGTCGTTACATTGTTCGCGGAAGATTGTTGCACTGGGCGATTTGAATGACCGGTTTCAATGGCCAACGGAGACCAAAGAATTTCGATCACATCAAGAGACCAAAAATTCAACGGGCCGTAACTACGAAGCGCGATTAGGCCAACACGCGTGTAAATTCATAGTTATTCAGGTTAAGGGCCTAGAAAACCATTGTTTTGCTACCTTGTACGCTGCTTAATCGGCAGCATTTACCCGCAGGATAATCACCCGTGGTTAACTTTCCTTTGTTTAGCTGCAGGAGGACAAAAGAAAAACCTACAGGCCTTGTTTAGAGTCATTCAACTCTTTTCTTCGATCCTCCTGCACGTAAACGCAGGAATGTTAACCGCGTGTGGCTGTGGGTAAATGCTACCGATCAATGTTTAATTTTCGGTCGCAAAGAACCTGTGACTCTGCGTAAGACCCAATTGTTTTACTGCACAATAGTATTATTAATACTGTATTTCTGTAAAAACACTGTTATGTAGACTCAACTTCACTTTGATTCAGTTGTACACTTGACAACGACCAGGGAACACTGGTAGAAACGTCGTGTTAAAATAAACCTAGAAAGAGTAACCAAAAAGTTGGATTAGTTAATATGAATCTTTTTCACATATTTTGATGACGTTTTTGTATATTTTGATGACGTTTTTCATAAAAACTGGTCGAAAATTTTTCATAGCCAGAACAGTAGGGCGTAATACTATATATTTCATGTATTGATTATCTAACCTTTGGACGCCCTAAAAATTCCTACCTTCCCAGTGATATCAAGATGGTCCCTACATTGATATGTAGGGACCATAATTAGAGTATTTACTCCTACCAGTACCAGGTTGAGTGGCATGCGGCTGCCAAGTCTGCTGTTAGGCTGTTAGGGAGCTGAGGTGCGCATCTTTGAGTAGCATTGCACACCCAAAATTAAAATGGCCCTATATTTATTCAGTTTCATGCTGATATGATGGTATGAAATGTAAATATGTCATAGCTTTTGGAATTTTGAAAATCGGATGTCTAGTTCCTGAGAAATAAGGCTTTTTGTGAGAGATAACATCGGACATCTCTCCAATGGAATTTCCATTACAATGAGGATTTTTAGCCTCAATGAAGCCCTTTCAAAAGTCCTTTCTTTTGTCACCAAATAGGCCTATAGGGGTTAACAAATCAGTGGCCTGTCAATTGGAACCTAAGCTATTGTGTCCCCTTGGCTGACTTCAACCTGCACAAGTGAAACCATTCACTCTGACATAATGGCATCTAGGCCCTTAAAATTGCTTGGCAATGCCTCATTGATCTCTTCAACTGCTGACCCTTTCCCGCCTGTTCCAGAAGAAAATGAAATGGTCCATGGACCATGTGCTCACCGGTTTGAACATACCGGTAATAGTGTAATGACAGAGAGAGGTGCATGTCAGTTATGAGCAATCTGGGTCAAGTCATTCCCAAGTTGCAGGACTTCAATGACTTTGGGGTTATGCCACCTGGCGGCCATATTGGATGTCCGATCACGCCAAAACTTCACATGCACAAAAAGGTCATCTAGAGGGAGCCACATAGAACATTTGAGCACTCTGGGTCGAGTCGTTCCTGAGTTATAGCACATTTCATGATTTTCGGGTTACGCCACCTGGCGGCCATATTGGAAGTTTAATCAGGCCGAAATTTGACGTGCTTGTAAAGGTCATCAAGAGGGAGGTAAATATGAAGTTTGAGCACTCTGGGTCAAGCCGTTCCTGAGTTTTAGCACTTGGATGATTTTCAGGTTACGCCACCTGGCGGCCATATTGGATGTCCGATCGGGCCGAAACTCGGTATTTTTGAAGGTACCCCTCTAATACACGTTTATGCAAGATATGAAGACTCTCGGTGAAATAATTAAGAACTGCGGCTGGTTCGTTACTTTTATCGAACTTTGACCTCTGTGACCTTGAAAAGTAGGTCAAACCAAAAACCCGTTACATATGTTATGTATCCTAATTAGATACACCTATGATAAAAATTTGGAGATGATCCAGTCATTAGTTAAGGAGTTATTGCACTTTTTGTGTTTTTGGTTTTGGCCACCTGGAGGCCAAGCCAAGAATCGAATCGGACCGAAACTTGGTGTCATAGGTCATCTGACCTAGGGGTATATATGTACCAAGTTTCAGATCGATAGCTTCAGCGGTTACAAAACGTGCCCTGCTAACGGACGACGACGACGACGGACGACGGACGCTGACTGACGACTATAGCTCACGGGTGAGCTAAAAATCAGAGATCCTGGACTTTTCCCATCTGATACCCGGGCCTTGGTTTGCATCTCAATGAAATATTTAGCATCACATAGTAGAATAACACCAGGAGCATCTTCCTCAAGGGTCTTTGAATAAAAACTTCCAATATTAAAGGTTGGAGGCGGATTTGAAGTATGTAACGCACGGAGCTAAAAAAAGCCTTGAGGAACATCAGAGAGCCTTGAGGAACATATTTTAACTATATCTCTAACTGATCTGAAAATCTCACTTTGATACTTTATGTCTATTGCTTTAATATTTGACTTTAAAAGTCGTACTGCAAAATGTTCTGGCTAAAAATTTGGATTTCTCTCACAATGGGCCCTTTGTCCAACAGGTTTTACAGGCCTATGTGCATTGCTACTTTGAGGGTGCAGACGGTTTCGCAAAGAGCTCCGCTAAAATTTTGTAAAAATTTGTGACCGTTGGACTTTTGAGTCAGGGAAACAATTATTTTATTCGGAATAAGGACCAAGGAAAGTGTAGAGGACGGCAAAATAGGAAAATTCCATTGGATACGGAAGAAAACGATCTGGAATTTAGAGTTGAATACCCGCGCCTCAGTTGTTTACATCCGTCGGCATTGTTTTAGGGTTGGAAATAGGCCTACGAGGGAATGTATCAATTTTCTTCCCTGGGAACTCAGGAGAAAAGTACTCAAGGTTACTGCCGGTACATATTTTAGGAATAATAATGACAGCTAGTTTTTGAGGTGTAGTGTCACAAGGTGAAATACAAGTACACAAGCTATATTTCAGTTCAGATTGAGGAATTTTAGGAGACTTTTGTCATAAATGCATCATTTGTGCATAAGGAATGCGAAAAACTTACCTGGAAGTAGAAAGAGGAGAACGGATTTACTTTCTGTTTACCTCGGTAAGAATATGCCGAGGACTCGCACCGACATTGATGTCCATTCACAGACATGGATACGGGATTTTTGGCAGACAGGGTCAGGGCCGCCAAAGACGGTCATTGCATGCAGGGGCGCCAAAAGTTAGGTGCCTGTGCCGACGGAGGTTTGAGGGCCTCCCCCCAAAAATTTTGAAATCTAGAAGGCCTTAGAAGCAATTTTATGGCATCTGCATATCAAAACAGAAGCTTTATTTTTGCTCAGTTTTTTATGCCCCCGCTTCTGTTGAAGCGGGGGCATTATGTCGTCACCCGTTACGTCCGTCTGTTGTCCGGCGTCGTCGGCGTCGCGCCGTAAACTTTCCATTTCCGATCATTTAAAAGAAAGCAGTTGTTCCAATCAAATTGATTTTTTGTGTGTATGTTGGGGGTGACCAAAGGAATGTTCCTTTCGAAAATGGCCGCGTTCCGATTTACAATATGGCCGCCAGAGCCGCCATCTTGAAATCATATTCCGTCAATTTTAGGGAGAACAGTTTGTCCGATCATATTGATTTTTTGTATATATATGTTGGGGGTGAATATAGGAAGGTTCCTTTCGAAAATGGCTGTGTTCCGATTACAGTATGGCTGCCAGAGCCGCCATCTTGAAATCATATTCCGTCAATTTTTTGTGTTTCACAGGTCGGCGCTAGGCGGCGTTATGGACGCACCAACCTGTGTCCGCACGAGCCGCATCACGCCGAATTCGGCGTGTTTCTAAATACGCAGGCCGAATCACACCCAGAAATGGGTGATCACGTGATCCACTGCGCCACGAAAGTAAACCCTAGGAAAATAGCGATATGAGGCTTATTTCTTGCAGACTTTGCCAATAATTGACGGATTTGTCATTTCTGATGAGAAATTGCCACAGACATGACATTGTTGAGAAGAAAAGGATGCTATTTGGGATTTTACCTCGGCAGCTAACTGTAACTGTGCTGTAACGTAGTGTAAACGTATGTGACGACGCACCGACCAGCTGCCAGTGGCTAACATGACATGTACAGCATATCTCACACAAAATAGGCCTATGTATGTCATAATCATGACGGATAATGTGATACCCACACACGGAGACATCCTAGGTAGGCCTATTGGAGGAGATTCTGCAATTTATCAAGTCGAAGCGAGGAATTCCCGCCATCTTGAAAATGCAACAAGTAGTCCCAAAATTTCCCATGACGCGTTGCGCGCGCGGTGACAGTCAGTGCGAGGTACGAGCGCTACCTGTCGTGACAATGCAGTTTGTCCCATCATATTGATTTTTTGTATGTATGTTGGGGGTGACTAGAGGAAGGTTCCTTTCGAAAGTGGCTGTGTTCCGATTTACAGTATGGCCGCCAGAGCTGCCATCTTGAAATCGTATTCCGTCAATTTTTTTCCGTCAGGATCTTGTGCAAACTC
>NMRB01000281.1:407769-434676 GCA_002633025.1 Notospermus geniculatus
AATAACCGTCAACCTTTTCCCCGACATTCCCCTGTGAGATTTGTATGTTATGAATATCCAGCCTTCAAACGGCCTTGGGGTAGAAAAGTTGATATATCTGCACATTTTTAAAACGTTACCCTCTGACTTTCTCATCTCAGGTCAGTGCCCTTTATATCCACAAAAAAGAGTAAGAATAGGCGTTTACAATGCTGAATAGGCCTACTGTTCCCTGTAACATTTTCATAATTTCCGCGATAGACGTATTCAGGTTCATTGCTGCAGGTTTCCCAAGTGATTAGTTGTCTGTACGAAACGTGCTAACAACCTTTTAAAGAAGAATGACACATACACGATGTAAAAAGTCCCATAGAGGCAAACGCATTCAGTGTTCCTTTGTTGATCACACTCAACGTCAGGGATATACTAAGACAACAGGGAGTTTAAGAAATCGAACGATAAACGTTAACTTTACGACAACGTTATTTTTCATACTGCGAATTCGCCAGATTATATATTGCATTTTCGGTACAAAAGATAACGTTGTCGTAAAGTTAACGTTTATCGTTTGATTTCTTAAACTCCCTAATATCTCTGGTTCACATACGGCAATCAACCCAGGCTTATGAGCAGCAGAAAACAAACCGCCCAAGCTCTCTCAACACTATGCTATAAACGACGGACCCATGAGGTCCACCAGTTCATACACTTCTTCACATCTTAATGCGAAAGGGAAAGTGCTAGTTGTCTAGCAAGATTCAACAAAGCTTCTGCTCGGCGATGAGGTATGAATATTGGCTTCGAGGCAACACCAAACTGTTCAGTAGGCCTAATCCTATAATAGGCTAGCTATCATCCAAACAGCGACATCGGATGAAGAGTGTTGACGATCGTGTTTGCAAACACTACATTCCCGTCCTATTGTCAATTTGCCTCTGGCGAGCTACAAGATCCCTGTACTTACATCTAACATGTTGTGTACCTGAAAAATTACCCTTGGTTACCGATAGGGAAGCAATAGGGAATAGGGAAGTTGAAACATCAGCCCGAGTCTCATGTTGTGAGGCTGCGGTTACACGTTCAGTACCAGGCTAGGCCCGCCCGTTTTTCACACGGCAGATAGGCTCCCACCCACATCCTCTCATACCACGCTTTGGTCTCGCTCCTCTTCACGCTCGCGCACAAAGTGACTGGATGTACCGCGGCTATTGTAACTATATCAGTCGGATGCCGCAGCCAATCAGTGAGCAGAACTGGGAATATGGCGATCTAGACTGGTCCCCTGTCCTCGAGCCACCTGCTGTGAAAGGATGCCTTCCCGTGACCATCCCCGTCACCAATTGTATTACGAATCGTCTTCTGCAGCTACTTTCGTTAGGGCCTCTAAGCCTGCCGTTTCTTATCCCCCTGCCCCACAGTTTCACCTGTGATGCTTGCCGAGGCTGCTGAATGCGGAATCCCGACGTAAATAACCAAAAAACGTTTTCAACAGATCGGCCTTCATCAACGTGTGTAGTTGTTTTTCCATCTCAAATCCAATAATACAAAGGCGCACGGAGCTGCCGTTGCCGTTAACTTCACTTCTGAGTCAACGTCCAGAAGGCTGTTTACATTCAATCAGTTTTTCAATGGTCTCTCCCCATGTTTACTTGCGGAGAATTAATCAGGAAGGGAAATAGTAAGTCTTTACCTCTTGTCTACCTCACGCCTTGGGTGAATGGCATCAAGTACATGTACGCTCAGATCTCAAGCCGGACAACACCGCCGGCATGAAATTGCTGCGGCATGGCTATACGGCGTTCTCCGCCCATCTGAGCCTTGCTGCTCTGCTGCGATTCGTTGCGCCGGTCAAAAACCGTAGCCCGCAAGGGCAGGGTGTGGCTATCTGTAGCCTACTCAGGCCTTCGGCGTCAAGCAGGAATTGATCTTTCGAGGCCAAAGACGGTAAAGGAGAGAAGACCGATGTTCACGAGGTATCGCCGAAGAATACTGGCAAACAACGACAACAACAACGACAACAACTCTGCTGCCAAAATCACAGTCGATTGTAAACATACAAGTAGGTACATGCAATGTGTCCCACACGACCAATCCAGATAACCAATCCACTGAGAAATCAAGTGTCGTCTGAAGAGGATTTTCATTACACTACACGCCAATGTAAACTGACAGTACTCACAGAGTGTGGGAGTACTGTTAGTTTTTATAGCTTCCTTAATTAGGCAACTATTCCGATATCAACAAAGAGTGTGCATAAATTACGATAGGAGAGAATGAAACATGTTACGGATCATGATATGCCCGTAAATATTGTATAACAACGGCGATAAATCTACTTATCAGTGCATGAATTATTAAGGAACACACGCGAAAATGAATCGACTGTATAGAGATGGTGGGAGGTATGATGAGGACAATCAGACAGTAACACCAAGATGTACTCGAACTAAAGTACATGTCATGACACGCAGCCATGACAAAGACAAGAACGAACACCAGGCCACAAGCTTGGAATACAGCTTGTATACCATGTATACCACGGAGCAAAACGAAGTGAAAACAGAAGAAGAATTCAGTGTGAGGATTACAGTTCTCAACCATCCCATTCACACCATACAACAGAATTTACAAAAGAACAAAAGAAGATTTGAAATTTGACTATCCTCCTACAAAATGCAGCGTTGGATACTTAAGAATAGGAGAAAGAGAAAGAATGATCAAACCGTTTTCATCAAGGAACACAACAACAAGTTATCAAGAGATTTTATCGCCTAAGCCACGATCAGTTTTCAACCAGCCATCTTAATTAGACATCATTGGACTTCTGCTCCAAGCGTTTCCACAATTTCGTTCAGAGCACAATTATTGCAATTCGATGCTCTTCAATTAAGCAGTCGCCAAAACGATGAGAACAGGCGGATAACGATCTTCAAACTTCGCAAAATTTTGAGGAAAGTACATGTACCCGTCCTGGTCGATACGGTCTGGGAAGAGGACAAGTAAAAGGTTTGCCGAGTGCGAACTGAACTGTTCGTCCTGTTACCGCACCAGAGTATGATCGAGGTGGTGTTGCCGTTTTCAAATGAAGAAACCGAAAGCTGGAGAGCAGAGGGGGCGACCAGGACACGCTCAGTGACAAGGCCCATGGGCCCTCCTCGAACGGCACAAACAACTTACTCAAATAAGGTGAGGCCAGGATGCAATGGTGAGAGATATTTTCCGGTGACGACTTAACAAGTGGCCCATGTGCCTTGCGCTCAGCTGACGTTCGCAGTGGCGTGGGTGAACCGTCATTACACCTATAAAGGTGAGCCCAGAAGACAAGAGTAACCAGTGGAAATAGTCTTCAGAAGTATAGCCTAGGGCCATTGACCCCCCTGGGCTACAATACCGAAGTGGAGATGTTTGACCTTTCTTTCATGAGCCAAACTTCAATGACACGAAGACCTTCAACGATAACTTGACACGTTGTCATCTTTGATTAAATCTCGGCTAACTTTTGCAATTCACTTGATCAGGAGTTAATCATCAATAAACAACGATGTTATTGGACCTGAATATTCCCTCTATAACCTATCGAGTTTATGTGCTCCAAGAGACTGAACCCGACATATTTTATCATCGACATGTCACTGTATATTACAAGCTAAATATCATAACCCGGGGGATATTTCATACATATTCATAAGTCTTACTATTTATGGTGATATCCAGCTGGTTATGTATTCGTTATTAATTCGAGAGCGTGTTATGAATACGGCAGACTTTATTAATATCTTTATGGCGATTAATTGATTAATCGTTTAACGAATCCATTCGATCAGAGCGGATGAACTTTGTTATGCTTGGCAATTAAACTCGGAGTGAAAGTTCCGATTTGTTGAACGTTCTTGATCAACGATGAACCGTCCATCAATAGGTACAGGAACACAGTGACCTTTGCTTTCCCAGCATTTTGATTTTTCCATCAGGGCCGAAGCCATAGCATTATTGGTAGTGGTAAGTATGGAAGAGACCATCTCAAGCTACTCATGTTCCTCACTTGGATGGGGGCTTTTACTTGCCCTTGCAAAGGCACAAGGTACAAGCCACTACGGCTTACTGTCCCATCGACGAAATGACGGATGATCAATCCATATGGCTGCTAACCTATCACAATCATGTCTTCAACTATCGACGGTTGGCTAACAGCAATGACTTGCACTTTAAGCTACCTAGCATTCAATAGCAGACAAGCAATGTTTGCTGCTGTTTCGTCAGAGGCGAACTACTATTGTTCACCAGTTTGAAAGAAGACTCGTCAGGAAGCTGAGCAAAAATACGAGAGACGAAAGACGCATCGGTTCTTCCTGTCAGGTCGGTCTCTCCATTGACCATGCACTTTCTTGCTATTCTTCTTTCGAAATCCAGGATGTCGTCACCATCCAGTGAATAGAAGCGTAACACGATATCTTCCTGAAGACGGTAGACCATGAGCTATAAGAGTGAAACCGACAAAAACACGATACAAGCGACTGCGTTCTATCGTCAAAGCATCCAAGATCGATGAGACGGGCAATATTCATGAAAATGCACCTGTTACGTCGTTTAATTGATCGCCTCCATTGCAGCTTAAAAGAGGTCGGTGAAGGTGAAACAATGACCAATAATACACCTGCTCGACAGAATTTCTCTTCTCCTAACTAATGCACGATCCAGTCTTTCCGATAGCGGATCCAGCGGACATCCATACTGTGACAAAATAATCCATTTTGCTAATGGAAAACATTAAGTAAATAAGGCAGATGTGGTCGGTTTTTCCCGACTTTAGTCTTTCCGAGCGATAGCTGAAGAAGTTGCTAACGGTAAGGATAATTCTATTTCCGATGTACGGGATATCATCTCAACTGGTTTCCTGTCCAACGCTTTTTTTATTGATAATAGTTCGGCTGCCCTTTGACGAGCAGGCGGCCTTCCTTCGGTACATACATTGGTGATTTGATATGGTGTTCAGTTCAGCTTCCAAACACCGCCCCAGAGACGATAACTCCTGCTTAGATTAGAATCGATGGCCTATTCGGGAAGTCAACCAAGGAAAGTGCATCTAAATAGCGCCGAATCCCGTCGATCGCACTTGTCTTCAATGTCATGACGTCATTCCCACGAACTAGTCTACATCCGCACAAACCGCTGTCTTCCCGTATTTCCGTGGCTCCATTCCTCTTTCTCCACGTAGCAATCGGCTGCGCCTTCACTTTCTTTGATGATCAAGATTGGATATTCTCTCATTCACACCATGACATCAGTCCACGTGCGTCTCCACTTACTCTTCAAAGCAGAATGACACTTTTCTCCATTTCCGACGAAATCAAGCACGTTCGATTCAGACTGTGATTTCCCCTGTGTACCCCACAACTAATTTTATCTGTCCAAATGTGAGAGACCCCCTCACGAACATAAAATCACCAAGAGACAATGATAACCCTGGCATGGGAACACACAGGTCAAGCAAAGGTCCCCGTCTAGTTCTGGAGATAAATAACTTGCATAAAATATTAATGCCTCCAGGTTGAAGGTGTTCATCTAACCTTCCTTTGAGTGCTCAAAGAAAAACAGTCGGCCACAAAGGTGCCTTTTGTATGGTCGATTTATCTTACGTGCGGGAAAAAACAATAGTAGTCCATGAGCCAGACCCCAAATTTTTCAGTTTGACTACCAATTTCGTGACCAGATCCAACATGGATTTTTGATCAGTCTGATGTCTGAGGTGTCTGAAATCATGTGATGGACATTTCAATTCAGTAGCTTTATACCCCTAATTAAGATTCTTAAAATTGTTCATTGGAATCCCATTGCAATACTTACACAGACTTGTATTACAAATTGAGGTGTCTATATACAGCTAACTTTTTTCTCGCCGGTTTTAGACCCTATAAATGTATTACCAATAGATAGAAATATGGCACCTCTCAGTCAAATAGCTATATTTTAAACATTGTATGACATCGCTGTAACATAGAAATGACGTATATGTCAAAGTTTGCCCCAAATCCATCAAAATCACTGAAAATGCCATTTTTATAACAAATACTAATTATCTCATATTCTAAACAGGCCTAACTGACTGAGAAGTGCCATATTTCTATCTATTGGTAATACATTTATGGGGTCTAAAACCAGCGAGAAAAAAGTTAGCTGTATATAGACACCTCAATTTGTAATACAAGTCTGTGTAAGTATTGCAATGGGATTCCAATGAACAATTTTAAGAATCTTAATTAGGGGTATAAAGCTACTGAATTGAAATGTCCATCACATGATTTCAGACACCTCAGACATCAGATTGATCAAAAATCCACGTTGGATCTGGTCACGAAATTGGTAGTCAAAATCGGTCTGGCTCATGGACTATAGGCGATCGAGGCGCTCCACAGGGCCTCTCGGTCGACCCGCCAAGATATTGCGAGCAGGAAAACTAAAGGTGGTCTAGGCTCTCGACAGGGCCTCTCGGTCGACCTGCCACGATCTTGTGAGCGAGAAAAGAAAAGGCGATCGAGGCTCTCGACGGGGCCTCTCGGTCGACCCGGCAAGGTGCCTTTTCTACGGTCGATTTATCTTGCGCACGAGAAAGCAAGGCGATGGAGGCCTCCACAAGGCCTCTCGCATACCTCATTCGAAAAATCGAAAAGCCGGAGGCACTGCCTTGGATGGGACGTGGCGACACCCCCAACTGTTCTGTTCTCTAGAAACGAATGAACAGCATTGCCTTTAACCGTGAAGTGGATCTGAAGAATGTGTAAGGATTCAAAAAGCTCTCGGAAGTGCTGTGTGTACCCAAGGAGCCCACCTCAGTAAACAATAATTCTCCAACTTTCCTTACATTTAACGACGATAGGTAAACGAGAGAGAAAACCAAGTCGAAATGACCTCCAATAATGAAGACACCTTGGCAAAGAGGCGGTCAGATATCAATAATATCATTCATTTTGCACTTCACCAAATGATAAGCTCCATTACCAGAAGTGAACTTGCCCGGTGATCTTACGATGGATCAATGCAGGCATGAATGGTCCAATAACCATTCTCTTCACTAGTGACGGACAGAAGTAGTCAAGATTGACACGCACCTCGTAAAAGGTATTAACAACGTGAGCTTCGAATGAGTTATGTGTCCGTTAAATGGGTACTCTTCCCATCAACGCATGCGTAAATGACATCCTTTAGGCGGTAAGGGACTGGAACATCCGTTTTATGGATTAAGATGCAGGTGACCAGGAGGTGACGGAGGTATACTGGCGCTAAGACTGCTATCGACAGGAAGAAAGGAATTCATTACGAAAAGCAGCAAGTGGTGAACTTGTAAGCATTGCACGTAGGGTTCCTTGGGCCATTGGGGAATGAACGCCGCTGGCGTGGAGCAGCAAACACGGCGAATACCTAAGGCTGGCTGTCCATTCACGCCTTACCTTACGCCCTAGCCTTACACTGTCTTCTCTAACCAGAAACGAAATAGCAACATTAAAAGAAATGTTGACAAACATCAGAGTTGGCACTGGCTTACTGCAGAAAGTAAAAGAACGATATTTGACAGCTTCTTTCATTGTGAACTCATTCCTCGCTCACCTCTCTTGGAATGTGATTAGAAGCATTGAAATGCGAACGGAATTCGTAAGAATTCGCTATAAATTCTTCTAATCTTCATGACTTACGGTGAAGTATGGTACAGCATACTAATGTAACCACAGAAAACATCTACATTACGATCTTTAAACACGTTCTTCCCGTAGCTTCAAATAAAACCCGCCATAAACAACACACACAGCCTTATAATTTCGCCAAGTTTTCACATCCCTCGGAGTCAAGCATCGCGTTTGGGCGGATTAAGTCAATTTCATCTGGCTCTCCCTCTAATTATTGTCAGAAATTCACCCAATACAACATGGACCTGAATTTAATACAAAGTACGAAATTATCAAATGGGCCCCTCAGGGGCGTTCTGCCATATCAGTAGACGCCAATTTAACACGGATTCTACATTAAAGACTTGGTGGTATTCGCGACTGCTTCGGGAGGTCCCCGCATATATCCCAATACTTATCTGTTTGATGTCTTTTGATGGCGGAATTGCCGATAAAAAACCATCATTGACGCACCTAATGATGGTGTTTACGTCACAATGTGGTGATGCCTCGAACGAAATCCTAAATTATCTTCGAATATTGTGACGATATATCGTCACAAAAAAAAATTGAGCGTCCTGACGCCTGTGGCTCTGCTAAACTGTAGGCCAACCTTCTTCAACGGCAAAATGAGCAAACCCCATCCATCGAGTCACTGACCTCCATGAACAAACAGACAGTCTGTGGTATCAACAAGAGGGTGACGCATTAAAAGGGGGAAATGATCGACGCCAGGCAAACATCCTGCTTCAGGATGGTCACCACATGGTAATTACACCGACACCATCAAGGACAAACACACAATCATAATATCAATAACAAGAGTACTACCACTAGAGGGCAGCCTTTTGGAGCCGAAATTAGCCGGTACCAGTTTTGAAGACAGGCCCCCTCTGGATCAAACAAACTTCTTGCTAGATTTGGATCCGTTATTGATTCCCATTATACGACTGACCAAGCATGTTGGCCCATTACCCCCGATAACTCCTCAAGGCTGGATCAAACCACCGATTTATTTTAATACTAATCTTGGGGACATGATGGCCATGTTTCCAAACGGTAGCCGTGGGGTGGTCATAAATGACGGATCGATCCACTAACAGCCGGGCTGCCGAGTGCGCCTTTCAAGGGCTGCAGCAACAGGGAGTTTGTCTGACTGGGCCAAGGTTTTGTCTCGGAGGTCTTTTGAAGGACACAGCAGGACAACCCTCCCAGTCCAGGTGCGCGTTGTCTTGTGAAATCAACCGTGAAGGCAATACGTAGTCTATAAGGTTTCTAGAGAGCCCCCTATTGGTCCCAGTTTAAGGTGGGCTGTCACACCCATACAGTTACGGCTGCCATTAACGGCGTCGAGTTTTATACAAAACCTCTCAAATATATTGTCTGTGGTGAATCTAGATCCGTTCATTAGACTCCTAAACAGACGACCATTTCTATGGTATCATCGTTCATCTATATTGGTGACGTCATTGGCGAGACTGGGACTGCCAACTCACGCCAAATGACGTGAGAAGATGCGAGAGTGGCTGTTGTTTCAAATTACATCGAAAACCTCATGGGAAGAGTCGTATTACCCACCTTCTCATGTAAAATAAAGAGGCCAATGATTTAGTTAAGATATTAGTTTCTTGCAGTAGTGGATAACCAATAACTAAGCTCCTCAGCTTACTCAGGAGACCCACCGATTCCATATTGCGTGACCGTTAATGAAGGAAACCCATTAATGACGGAAGGAGGTTTTCTGTCACCGGAAATACATTTACAATCTTTCCGGTTAACGTGAAGGAGCCGGAAAGCCAACGCGTTCACAGGTGGATCGTGTTCACCAAGGGACACGAACGACAAGGAGAGAGAGAGATGTGCGACAGTTCACGCTCATTTGCCAATGTTTACCTTACCGAAATTCCATTAGTAGTTTGACACGATTCTCATTTCCCTGATTTGTTGTGTGCCATTAAACTTAGCTACGTGAACTAAATGATCGAAGTAAAGTACTCGACGTGTTCTGAAGAACGGTTGTCGAGACGCCATGTTGCACAACAGAGTCTGGCGGATGTCTTCCCAATTTGCCCTCTTTCCAATTCGCTCTCCAACAGCCTCGTTCCCAGTCATCACGCACCTCACGAGGTGGGATTCTCTCTGCTCCCGAGAGTGGAGAGAGAGCCTACCCAAATATCGCCAGATCTCGCAGCTAGGGCGACGGGAATGAGACAGCTCTCCAACAGTTATGTCTGGTTCGGTGTCATAAAGGTTGCATTGGGGGGGGGAGATTGAAAAGGGGGAAATGGGAATATACGGGACAAGCGTGATATCAGTACGTCTTCTTGGAAGGCCAACCTGACATGCCTGATGGAACCGAACTTCCCAGTCGATGAAATGAACCTTAAGAGCTTCCAGAGAAACTGAAAGAATGAAAACCAACTGGTATCTTATTTCATAATGGATAGACAAGGAAAGCCCAAAAGAACGCTTACGAAACATAACAGACCCCATGCGTCATCTCATCTTTCTAATTTTACCCGACACCTTCTGATCGTCTGAATGGAAACACCTCAAATAACCGATCAGGATACAAACATGGGACCCAAGGGACTGATGGTGTCGTCTTCAATTGCTTGTTGAAAGCTGGTCATCGAGGACCGCGTTGCTTTTTAGATGCTGTTTCTCTCGTTTTTAGCATCCCAGTAATCCAATGAAAGATGGGCCATACAAGACGTACGACTGTATACTATATAAGGAAGAGGATGAAGTTTGGTTTGCTACCGATTCACGCAACATCCACCTGGGAATGGGAGACTTTACTGCCGTTAGAGGCCACCACCAGTTAGGTGGTCGACGTCATGGAATTTGACGTCACAGAGAAGAAATGCACGCCAAACGTCATCCATAACGATGGAGACGCCATGACTTACGTCTATGACGTCAAACTTTGTGACGTCCTAGGAGACCGAAACAGGCGGCCTTTAAACGGCAGTAAAGTCGTCCATTCGCCCTGTTAAGGCTGATTCATACTCCGTCCGGATTTTGCGCCGACTATGATCAATTTCACTGCGTGTGCACATTCACGTCGTGGAAACCTGCGATCAGTTTCATGCGCTTGACGGTCCGCAAGCGAGTATGAATCAGCCCTTATGAGTAAAAGTTCACGACCTGATTGACCTTGGGGATTGCGTAGATTGTGGTGATCGCCATAAGATCCAATACAACCGACCAAATCTAGCGGCGCTGTCAGAGCGAGTGGGACGCTCTGTGGTCATCATATTACCATCGATTTTTGTTTGATAAAAGCGGAGGGCAGCGCTGGTCACAGGCTGCTGTGATTTACTCGATGGTGTCAACAAATGCGGGAGTCGTTCATTCAATCGGCTTCCACACGCCTTCATGGCGGCAAAAATGCTATAAATTTATGGGAATTAATAGAAAAAGAGGAATTGTTGTGCGGAAGCGGATACACCGAGCTGGATCTGGTATTCTGGCCTTTGGAAATCGGAGCTTGCGATGAAGACAAGACTACGAATGATCGACAATGCGGCGTGATGCTTGAAGCAGACTGCCATAGAGCGTGTAAGAAATGCCATAAATCTCTTGGAGTCGGATTCTCTTTTTACATTGACGATGATCACCGCATATACGATGGTAATAGTGGTATGGATCACTTGGCCAGTGGAAAATGTCTGCATGGCGTCCATATTCACGTGTCCGACCATAGGCAAACTACGACCGCAGTCGTGGTCGAGGTACTGAAAAACTGACGCACCAGCTGTTAATGTCGTCTAAACCAGTGCACCCAGGTTACGGAGTTAGGGGGGTTAGCGTTGAGGGTCAGGATCAGGACTAGGTTTAGGATTAGGGTAGGGGTCAGTGACAAGGGTTGAGGGTCAGGGTTGGGGTTAGGGTTAGGGGCTTGGGCTAGGAATTAGTGTGTAGGATCAGGACTGGACGACATTCACCCATTCGATTCAGCAAACTGACGGAGGGAAAGTCAGGGACGGGTGCTCCGTCCGGAGCCTACGAATTGCGCCTGATCTGATCGGCGTTGATTGAAATACTCAACCAAATCAGCTTGTCACGTGCTGGTAACGCTGAACTCTGACTGAACTCCAAAGATTTGAACATAAGGACGATTACTGGCGCCAATGCATCAATCTCCACGACACAGTCCTGCCACATCCTGACTAGCACAAGTCATAACGGCTTAACTACCTTAGGAGAAATAGAAATCATTTAAGCCTCATGTAAAAACATGCATGAACACTGATTATCTCGGTATGTGGCTGGATGTCATGTCGGATAGAATCGTAACGTATCCGTGTCAAATGACGTGGATTATAGCCTTAGTGCACAAACAACCGAGTCGTGAGAGGACACGATCATTCATCGTACAGATAATCACATTCCTTGCAAACGTTGTTTGAAATCAATCGATTTCACGATACGATGCAAGTGTACGCGATTCCAACTATCGCTAGGTTGTTTGGCATCGTTCTTTAATTCCCTCCCTTTAAAGCCTAGCGCACACCGGCCTTGTGACTGGAAGCAACTGAACGCAACAGTCGCTATCGATGTAGGCGTTCCGCGCACATCGGTTACGACTGGTCATTGCGGCAACAAGTGGCACAATCCAATCTTCAATCTGGAGCGCGCACATCAACAGGCAACTGAACTGAATGCTACACGAAAATTGTCGATGTCTTCCGATCGGACCACTCGGGATTCCGTCACATGACCAGGTGTGCTCCACAAACAAAGGAAATTCATTGCTAGCGCGCGCACATCGAAAGCGACTGAAGAAAACTAGAAGCAACGGTCGGCAACGAGTAGAACATGAGCAACTGGCTGGAACTAGCGGCAACGGTCGGCAATAGCGTTGCCGGTGCGCGCACATCGACCTGTTTGAGCATCTGATCAGTTGCTGCTGTTTCCAACCAGTCGCCCACCGTTGCCGGAAACGCCATTGCCGGTAGTTGCTTCCAGTCGCAAGGTCGATGTGCGCTAGGCTTAAGGCTTCCCTTACATTGAAGTATACGGTATACGAAAACACCGATTAACAAAGGCTTCCCGAGGATTCACGGCCGTGAAGCCATTGTTTACCGGCTGTTTCGTATACCGTATACTTCTATGTACAGGAAGCCTTAAGGGGTTTCACTGTGCGGACATTTTTGGAACTTATTACAAAGCTCTCGTTACTTGACGTCTGCGTAAACTGGCCATTTTTGTTGTTGTAGTGATCTAACATAAACTCTCTTACGAAGCTACGCCACTGCCGGGCAAGCTCGGTTTGTAGCCATAAATCCAGAAGGTTACTACATGTCCAATAAATTGCCACTTGTGGACTAATCTTAATGTCAACTTGTCACTTGGCATTAGGTGCAATATATCACTAGGTATTCAGATCGTTCATTAGGCGATCAAATCATGTGGTTTTAATGGTCGAATAGCCTCATACAATGCCGTTAAATGAACTATGAAATAAATTTGCTCCGCCTGTCAGATGGATGAGAACTTTCTGTTAAAATATAATGACTCGACTTCAGTGACCATGAAATCTACAAGAAACGGCCAATTTTACTGAGATTCATGTTCAGGTGTGGCACTGGAATGGATAAAAAGGGTTATAAGGTGCATACAGCCTAGTTATAGACAACTCTCAAATTGACGTAAACGTCACGTCCGTCGAAATCTCAACCATAACCTCGATCTGAAACTGAATGACGTGACGCAGACAACCCCACGACAGACGTTGCGTCAGAGTCGACCATAGCTGAATCATGGATTGCGTCAGGTCATCCCGTTTCAGATCGAGGTTGTGGTTGAGATTTCGGCGGAAGTGCGCAGATCTACGAATTCGAGAATCGTCTATTACCTCAAGCAACCAGCTCCCACTGCCCTTGCCCTGGTCGTTGACTTTGGTCGAAGGCCACGTTTCCACCTGATTTCGCAATCCCCTCATCGTCATTCCATTCGTCAGCACCGTTAGGCTCACGTTTTTAACCTTATTATACTCGATAATTACATTCTACATGATTGAAATGAAATCAATTCGATTTGTGATGTAGTCACGTGCCTTGAGCCAGACTCCCAACACATCATTGGACCTCGGAGGTTCCATTCAACAGATATGATTAATCCGATTTCACGTTCATTGACATGATCAAGAAAGTTAAAAAGTTTTCTCCATTAAACAGTTTAGAAATTAAAGGAAACCAAACTGCACGTTGATTTGACTTACTAAACTTACTAGATATTGGTTAAAAGTTGGATATGCCTTTGTGCACAGTAAATGCAGAAAAAAACATCAAAACTCTGTTTCTGATTTTAATGATTAGATGTCACTGATGTCAACTAAAGTCCTGATAACGTCGCAAGAACTTTTTTTGGCAGAGAAGAATGATGATAAGACAGAAATAATCCAGTTAATCTCGGGTGATTTTTTCCCTCTCCCAACCCTGGTCTCGGTTTCTGAAAAGATCCTTAGCTACAGCCCTCACTGAGAAATGCAGAGCAGACACAAAGAGTCAACCAGAAGACATTTTCCAATTGTTTCAATGAAGTTAATCATGAAAATTGAGTCAGGGAAAGAGTACCTCCTATAAAGATTGGGTAAACTGGCATAGTTAAAAAAATGATGGGTCGGCGTTGACGTTAGTCGTCACGTGCACGTCGGTGAACCCAACAGCAAAAAGTACATTAAATAGGAACGTCAACCCAGGCGTGTAAATTAGTAAATCCATTATCCATGTATCGTAAACATACCTGCCTACCCTCCATATTTGACCATATTTTTTACACTCAAAACTTTGTTTTTACACTTAAATGCAGAAAAATACACTGATCGGAACAACTGCAGAATGTTGCGTTTCATTATTTTACACTGAGAAGTGTCATTTTATGGTCATTCCTCAAAAACAGTGCAGTCAGCTCAAAGTTAGGGTAGGCAGGTCTGCGAAACTGTTTATTTAATTATTCCTTCTAGTTATCAAATGAAATGGGTGCCATTATGCACATTACAATCGCTAAAATGTTACATTTAGCTACAAACTGAAAAGTGCAAGTGCGCACTGATGCAAACTGCTCCACATTTTACGGTTGCAGAAGAAAATGACGTCATGCCAGTCAAATGCACACAAAAGAAGACTTTGTCTTCAGAAGAGAAAAGAAAATGGCGACCATTTAGTAACAGAGAATGGACTGGAACGTATTAGTCAGAACTATTGTATAATAATTCTGACTGGTGGTAGAAAACCTTTTATTCACACAGGTTCCAAAACTTGGAACATCATCATATCATGGTTTCTATTGTATTCTGTGTAGAATACATGGATTTTGCACTTGTTTTGGGAGTATGGGAATAGTGTAAATCGTAATTCTGCCACCAGCAAAATGGCCAAGCCCCCTGTGGGACGGAGTTTATAGCCACTCAAAAATGCAGCTGTGGTCTTCCTGCCAGCGATACAATAGTTTCTGGACGCAGTTGTCGAGGACCCTCCTCCGCCTTGGTCCTTTGCGCTCAAATTATTTAGATAGGGCCATATCTCGACGGAGGAATTTAATTGATATTGGAGGTTTTGTCGGTTTCTACCGATGACTCTTTTATTGATACTCGAAGTGTCATCTGTTTCGACTGATCTCTGGACCAGATTTACCCCAACGAAAGTTCTTCCTTGCTTTCCAAGAAGACCCTACATAGTGTGGGTGTTGTCAGCTGGCACTGATCTCAATAAGTACTCGGGACACATGTCCGCCGCTGTACGCGTGTCCAGCAATCAAGCTTTTCTCACAATCAAGCCCTCAAAGATCACTGTTTTTCCTCTCTACCAACGACAAAACAGGTATAAATAGCTGCTTGTCTACCAGACGAAAAGAAGAATAGCAAGCAAAGAAGAGGAAATTGCTGAGCTTTTTCTTGCTGTCTTTGATATGAGGTTCGGTTCTGTGGTCTATCGGTTATTGTCGTTTAACCTTTCTTTTGCTTATGTCTGATAAGCTGATTACCTTCCCTGCTTCAATAAAAGTTATCTCTAGAAGAAGGAGAAAAAAGTTTTCGGTAGATCAAGACATCATTAAAGGAAAATCAGATCACAATAGGCTGTGGAGTATTTTATTTTGAGTACGATCTTTGAAGACGGTAAGAGGGCAGATTACTGGCGATGGTAACACTAATAATCCTACTGTTGGTGTAGATTTTGTCGTAATTAATAGAAAGCTGCCAGAGCCTACTCCACTTTGATCTGATTATTTCTCCTCGGTCTTTATCTCATGGTGGGGAGCCTAGCTACGATAGATAGAGGGCAGCACACCGAAGCCAGGTGCTATACAACGGACGCCCTTTGTCTGGGAAATTGATCAGGACAGGGATGCCAGTTTCATTTCAATAGTTTTAACCACTAGTGACACCTATTGAGGAAATCGGCTACGATCCCCATTGGGGAGGGCTTATAACTTCAAAGCTTGCACGGAGAAGTGTGCCACTTTTCAACATCAAGCTTTCTCCTCAACGACAGCATTGGCCATCACATGAAGAGAGAAGTAGGCCTACTTCAATTAACAATTTGGAGCTTCATAGTGTAACACAGTCCAGCCTGTTCATGGTTTCCAGGACCTAACTTCAACAAAGGCCGCCATTGCTGACGTCGACATCATGACGCAAGCCGGGGGCAAAACACGCAACCCAACAGAAGGACGTCGTCGTGGAAACGATGTCACGTCGTGGAAACGGAGAATACCCCAGTCTCTCCAGAAAACTTTGCGGGGAACCAGGAGCACTTCCTTGAGCGTATCATCATTTGATCATTTCTTACCAGTTAATTGCACGATTGGTAATCAACACGATTCTATTTCGTCGCTGGGTGAAAAAAACCAGCATACCATCCGGGAATATTAGATGGTTTGTGGAGATTTTACAGGTTCATTTCGCAGTGTACACATTATTATCGAATTCCACTGGCTCTCGCTTTGTTGTTTGATGAAACACTCGGGGCTTTCTACAACATTCCTTTGGCAAACAAATCAGGGATATCATCATCAGCACGGTTAGGGATATCATCAAAAAGTTGTTGATGACCTGCTCGGCCTACGAATGGGCCATAGCTGAACAACATTGATAATAAGCAGTTTTTTCTGGGACTACCACCTGCACTAGGGAATTCTTGCTTGGCCTGATATAACACAGTGAATTGTTCGGCTTGTTCAAGAAGTGGATTTCAACGGACGACGGGCAAGATTAGGATGCACCTCGCAGGGCCAGAAACGAATGCGGATCACATAAAGCACACCGCAAGCCAGCCCGCGGGACGGGCGGTTCACCAGGACAGTCATGACAGTGACATCAAGTCTCGACCATCTTCCTCATGGGAAATTGTATTCACATTATCGTTGGAAGAACGGAGTCGAGAAATATGAGATCTGATATGGAACATTAAGTTCACATTTATAATGGAATCATGTATTCTCTGTCTCGCTCCAGGCGACATAATCTGTTTGAGTTTCCGTTGTTATGTATCAGGGAATAGGAATAAAGAATACCGCCTATTGTCCCCGACAGTTCTCGGGCTGTCATCTGGCACAGGATATGCCATCAAGACAATGGGCCAAGTTACGGAGAAGAAACAGCGTTAATTGCATGAAAGAACTGGCTTCATTTTTTTCCAAATAGGAGGCGTTCTGAAATACCGTCCTACCGGACGCAAGAAACTTTCCCCTCACCCAAAAATCTTACCACGAACCCGATTTCCTCTCAGTGTTTTGGCTGTAAAGGTGCCTACAGGTCGACATTTGCGTCTTGAAGCAACTCGTCGGATCTGTCGCAGATAAAAAACCACCACGCGCAGGTCGACATTTCAGCGATTGAGAGGAACTCGGAGCAACTGGCAGTTACCTCGAACAACACGCTCAACTAAGCGGCTCCGGCAGTTGTTCGGAGACGCAAGCGCGCTCAGGTCGACAAAATCGGCAACTGATCAGTAACTCCGAGTTGCTTCCATCGGCGGAAAGCTAGTTGCCGCGAGTTGCTTCAAGATGCAATGTCGACCTGTGGGAACCTTAAAGCCTGCCGCACACGTGAGCTATCTGCTGAGCAAAAAGTCATTCGAGACCGTTTGCTCAGCAGATAGCTCACCGAAAAATACGCGCACACGCGAGCTTTCTGCCTCGCGAGGCAAAAAACTCACCGAAATTACGCGCACACGCGAGCTATCTGCTGAGCAAACGGTCTCGAATAACTTTTTGCTCAGCAGATAGCTCCCGTGTGCGGCAGGCTTAAGGTGCTGCTCCACGTGAGAGTTTTCTCGCACGAGTTGACTCGCTGGCAACTCAACCATTGAAAACTATGGACAGTCTTGTATCATTGGTCTCGACGTAGGTCGTGAATTGAAACCCACTCGCACGCACCCCGGCGAATCAGTATCCTGAGCGCCGAGTCTTTGGCGTGGCAAGTGCTGATTCCAAATCCGTTTCTTCCTGAATCCCGCACAAAATGGCGTCCTCGCCCGAGGAAGGGCCAGAAAAAGATGTTCAAGCTCCCAAATGCCACAGTAAGTGTAGGATTTTTGCAGTGCATTCGGATCTAGAGTGAACAACCTGCCGTAATCAGTTACTTATTTTGAATGTATTTGTAGAATATTGTAAATATAACCCTCTGATCGCCACGGCCAGCCAGACGGCTGTCAGTAGGCCTACGGCACGCACCAGGCATTCAAAGTTTTTCGCTTCGTGACGCTGTCAAGAGCGACCGGTTTCTTAATCAACGCTAGCATAATTTGCTACGCATATTGAGATCCGAATGCAAGTGTGACCAAGTAATCTTACCATGCTGATGAAGCAGGAGAGGTCGCATTCTCATCGCTGTCGTCTCTTCGCGCGGGATTCAGGAATACCGGGGGACTCGGAATCAGCACTTGCCACCCGAAGACTCGGTGCCCAGGATACTGATTCGCCGGGGTGGCACGAGATATCTCTCATTAAAGATACACCACGCTGTTACAAGACACTGACATGGCTGATGATCAGTGTTACCATCTTCTTACTGTAATAGACAACCAGTCATTTGAAATAGAATCATGTATTTCATTATTGACATTTGGTTTCAATATCCTGGCCTAAATGACTATCGATTTTAATAGGACTTCTCTAACTTTGAAGGGATTGCAGCTGCTGGCGATATGGTCTACCAGTAACCAACAAATGGAGACTGTCCCTTTGTGCGAATCCAATATCGAAGCTAATGATGACATTGGTGGGTAATTTGAGCCTGTTAGTGCCTCAAATGAAAGGTGTAAGTCAAAGTTAAGGTAAACTTGAGGGCTGAACCAGAAACTAAAGATCCTTGACTACAGAACCAAGATGGCGACACGATCAGGTTGAGAGCTTGCCGTAGTGACCAGAAAATCTGAGAACCCCACCTCAGAAGACACACTCACAAGAGAGCAGTCAGCGACAGCGGTTACCACAATTTGTAACTTGTTGTTACTCTGGAGAAGTGGAGCAAACCTACTGTTTCCGGCTGTCACGTCGAAAAAGGAGCTGGGGGCGTCTAGCCCGACAGGGTTATTAATGTACGGGTGAACAAGTAGCGTTAATAAGCCAAAGTTGTCATTCAATTACGTCAAGTCAAGCGACGTTTTAGTACTAATTTGGTATCCAATTTCGGTGATGGTGTAAGGTACCTCCCGAGGCAGACAGGATTGAAATTAATCTGGGAAGACACGTGTGTGACGTGGTCTTTATCGTTACTGATCTGCTTGTTAAGATTGTGACAGTCAAGCCTGAAATGGAAGGGATGCCATTTTCGAGAGAGTTGAGATTCCAAAGTAACTTTGCTTTGTTTTGCTTGGAGCTGATTCCTGCTGTGCTAGGTGACTTGGAATGGATGAACGCAGGGCTGTAAGATAAGGAGTATTTCCTTAAAATACTCCTTGAAATATCAAAATACTCATCCATTCCAAAGTGGAAAGGGTGAAATACTCCTTGATATTTAGTAGTTTGCAATACTTTACTAATGGAATACTCCTTTGAAGAGTGAAAATACTCTTCAAATTCTGAAGAGAAGAGTGTAATACTCAGTCTTTGCCCTCCAATATTATCTAAAGCCCTGTGAACGACGTCGACTTTTCGATCAACTGTATTGAGGACTCTGCCGCCGGTTACCCTCTATTCTAAAACGTTTATTTATGCCTCTGAAAGGAAACGACACGGCACATGTCATCAGGCCTCAGAACGGAGTGCATCAGCATCGGAGGAAGACCTTACTGACCTGAGGCGAGATTTCTGGCCTACATACATCGAAAACCTGCACACTGAAACGGTGGAAAAACGTCAAGACAATACCAGTAATGTCTTCGATGGACAAGGGAAAGAAACGCCATGAAGGGAATAGGCTGATGGTAATCACCGCATTGTTGGCGGTCGTGGCTTTTTTCGAAGCTGTTGGCAAAGTTATTGGCAAACAGGCCAACAGTATTGTGGTTGAGGAAGAACACCTCACGAACCCTGAGGTGTTCCTTGATTTAAAGGAAAGAACTGTGGTAACTGGGATATGGGAGAAAGACAAATGGTTGGTGCATTAGATGATTAAAGAAGGGTTGTTCCCTCAGGGAAGCAACGGAGTTCTTCCCTCGTTATATCAAGAAACTCGTCCGAAGAAGAACAAAGAGGTCAGAAAGGGAAGCCAACACGGCACCACAAATCTTTCCACCAGAACAAGTTCTTGGTCGGCTGAATGTGGATTAAGCGACGAGTAGGCTGCAATCTGATGTGACACGATAAGACGGGTGCCTTTGATAGGGCTGATCCAGGCGGCCATCTTTATGCCACCAACCGATGGCAGATGAAGCAACGCTAGTGTTTTTTGTGGCATCTCAGCCGACAGGATGTCAAAAACTGCTAGGGTTGAGCATTTTTTCTTCAGCGTTGTCCTCGCCATAACTCTGGGGCGTTCTTTTCAATGAATCCCGCCCTATATACGTAGGGTGCTGCTGTCGCTCGCCTAGTGGCGAGATTGAAATAGTCTTGCGCAGGCCCTTTCGTCTCGATTATTCCTCTGAACTTTGTGGACAACGCTAGAGTTGAACCAATGCATCATACCATACTTCTCATTAATCACACGAATCGCACATAGAGACAACAGGGCTTAAAGCAAAACCACGACCGCAGCTGAAACGACAAGAAGCTGGCAAATGAAGTTGTTGGTGTTCTTATTGAATGAAGATTTAAAATGGAAAACGCTGCGGCCTGTCACATGGCATCGGTGATTACTCATCCAACATCATGAGAAAAAGGTGGGAGAAGGCAAAAAATCTAATCTCGTGATAAAATCAATTTGTTAACGTTAAGTGGCTTTCAAGAATTCAATTCCAACGTCTTATGTACTTAAATTATGCACAGAGACGTGAGTTCATTACATTTAGAATCATCTCACGTGGGAATTTCGTCTAAAAACACCATTCGCTGACGCGGCTTCGATCGTAGATGTTAAAATCAAAAGCTTCCTACAAAGAGACTTGATAATACGAATCCTCAGGGTTTCAAAGTTAAGTAGCTGTAGCACGCACGAAGGCCAAGTGGTCACGGACAGCGCTGTGAGGACGATGATCCCGCAGAATCACGTTACAACATGTAAGTACAGGTGAATACCTTTGACGACAAAAGATTGTTGTTTATATCCACACACTGGGGGCTCAAATCCTGGTTCGAGGTTATGTTTTGTTCAGGTCAGAAGGAACCACCTCAAGCGTTATCACACGAGGAGGTTAAGACCTGATGCTCCACGCACAATCATCTGTGGCAGTGTCAACGCGGAAAAAGTCCAGTGCTAATTATCCTAGGGGATTAAACTTTCACGAAGGATTACGTCGCTAATCCTCACTGTAACCGTTGACAATGCATGGCCTTTCCGTATTGAGGATGTTCATTTCAACGACTTTTTCCGCAAGGTACCTGTTCCACGTTGTCTGCAGGTGATGCAGAGCAACGTTCTCTACAGCAACGAGTACAAAAAGAAGGTATATTGAACGCGAACCCGGCAGAAGCCGAGGCTTGAATGGTTTAGTTCTTTCCTCCTCTCCATGCCGCTTTTGAACACCTTTTCTTCCAAATCAGGACGACGAAGAAAGAACCAAGCTTTTGCTGCGCTCGTGCTCAGCATCTGTCGCCGGTGGGCGTTCTGAAAAACACCTGGGCCCATATTCATAAAACCTTGCTAGCTTAGTTGGCTGCTAGTTGTGTATATTGGCCTGTACAAACTAGGCACTTTAGCAGGCAACTAAGCCTAGCAAGGTTTTATGAATATGGGCCCAGAATGCTTCTCTGTTTACCACAGTTATATCATTTTCACTTCCGTGACTAGGGATTTCAAATCGTGCAGATAACTTTTCGGATTAGTGAACGAAGACGTATCGTTAACTAATCAATTGGAGACGATAAATATTTGATGGTAATGCTTCCAATGGGGCGACCACAGGCAGGTTAGAAGGCGATTAATCATGGCAAGATTATGTCAATCAGATTTTGATCATTTACAACACGTCACCAGACGACAGGAAGGAAGGCGGCCATTCATCATCCGGGTTCTTTATCATTGGGCGAATCTTTTGAGAACCGGAGGTGAAGGTCGAGGTGTACTGTAGTGATATCATCTCCATGCATGCCGTGAGATGATGGCGAGGATTAGAGTGTCAGTTGGTCCCAGGACTTCTCTCCAGACTGACGGAATATTCAACAACCTTTATGGTTGTTAACAAAGTCGCGATCAGTTTGACACTGACAATGGTAATGGGGTGTCATATCAGTGTGACCTGACTTGTGTCGACACTTCTGATATCTTCATGGAGATGTTGCTGTGAAGTAGTTATCCACAGCCGGATAAGACAAATCTCTGACCACACAACATTAGCATCGAGCTGATGTCAAACCCATCCAAAAATTTCTAGGGTACACGGAAGTCTTACCGACGTCGGAACCTAGTGTAAATGGCAGCAACAGTGGTAAGCCAGAATGGTCAAACTAGCTGACACCTCGTCCCCAGCGACCATTAAATCACGACCACATGAATAGCTAAACAAGATGGATGGGATTTCCGGTCAGGAGTTCGTCACTTCCGGTAAACCAACTCTCTTGACCTTCAGGTGACAACGGTTGATTGTTAATCCTTGTTTATGTCATCCATGGCAGTCTGCCACTGCCCCGACTTTAACTACAATTAGGACGCAACGTCAGTTGCACCCGAACCACTCTCCCTCCCCCACCACCTCGATCCTATTAATCTTCGAACGTGAGGACATTTCAGGAATCATGGCGTATCAGCAAAACTGGTGATTTATGGAGGAAGAAGGCAACCTTAGGAGTTAATCATCGGTTCTTGATAAATATGTCACGCCTCTTTATCCAGATAATCCCCACTGGACCGCACAGCGAAGAATCTGGCCTGGTATGGAGCCGAACTTTTTCTGAGGATGTAGGAATGTACCCGACTACCGGACCGAACTCCACCACGGATTGAGATGCACTTTGGAAGCCAAAATTGACAATCGTTTTGTTCACTTGACCCTTTTCCTACGGGTCAGTTTTCTGAATCAATTCGGAAATCATTGCTAAATGTGCCAACAGTCTTCAAGGTAAAAGCAAACAAATTAGAGAAATCGTGTTTGAGCAATTAAAGATGACACTTCAACCAAGAAAGTGATCGTTGTTGACAGACTGATCATGATGACTGCGATTGGAAAGTACCATCATGTCGATGATGAACGAGGGTAACAGTAATAATGAGAACTAGTCGCCTTCCTATAACTCTCCACTAGGGCACGTTGGGCCAATAATTCATATACAGGATCAGGTAGGGGTCGGCAAGGTCCACAACTCACACGACGGATTGCTGAAGCTGGGAATCCACTCATTGATTTTCAAGCTGATTTTGCGTTGCGACTTGCTTTGCAACTGGGTTGCGTTGCAACTGGGCACTCGATCGCCGTAGTGGACTAGCTACGACGTGATTTCCACCAATGGCAAAGATGTGGTCAATTTCAGTCGGCAATCGGTCGGCGACTGGTATCAGTTCCTTGCGATCGTATTCAATCGCAGCTAACAGGTTGCAAAGCAGTCGCAACGCAGAAAATCGCAGTGGATTTCTAGCTTCATGGGAAAAGCCAAATCTAGTGAATGATAATGATAACAATAGAGGACTTGGTGCCTGTCTCAGGCCTCGTTCAGCACGCAAGTAATCGCTTTGTCTACACACGGCAGAGAACTCGTGAAGCGAAGGAGACAGACAAGGCAAAAAAGAACAATGAAAGGCAACTTGATATTACATCACGTCAGTGACAAAGAATAAAGTGGTTTATGCATGACATCTCTCAACGAAACAGACATTGCACTTTCCAACTGAAGTTTTCTTGCATTGGAGTTCAATGGATCGACGCAGTTGGGAACATAGGGTTTGTCGTCAACGTGCAACTCCGGAAGTCCACATGTGTGCTGTTTACACCAAAAATAGCCAAAGAGCAGGATAAACTATTAATTGCATTTTAAATGCGAGATCTTGTGACCAATAGTGAAGCTACTAGGGCCGCTTAGACGACAAGCCAAAAAACCACATTCAGATTCAATCCGATTGGATCCGATCGACCCGCATCGGGTCTCATTTGCGTTTAGACGAGATTTGAATGTGGTCGTATGTGGTCCAATGTGGATTACACGCAATAATTTTGAACCACAATCGGATTCGATCGGATCGCATGTGGATTTTTGCCTGTGGTCTAAACGGCCCTATTGTGTGACTACAATCGTGGAGAACTGCATCCTCGCACCCAGGGTCTTCCCAACCGCTCCCCTTCTCGCAGTTGGGAGACCCGAGATTCTCAGTATGGGAGAACTGAATGAGATACAGCTTCAGAAGCACCGCTATTAAAGATTTCTCCAAGGACCCTCCAGACTCATTTGAAATATCTCCATCACAAGTGTTGCTAATTGGGCTTTGACGACAAGAACGATTGAACCTCCCATCATCTATCAAGCAATTAGACCTAATATCCATGCTTTCTTTCATGTGATTAGACCCACTACCCTGCCATTAATCTTAGCATGCCTCACTTGTAACGTCCGAAATCGGAAAACGTCCTCTGATTTTGTGAGCGAACCGTGTTAATCGATAGCCAGTGGTCTGATTGCGCCTCTCACGAAATTAGAACCCAGCTGAGACTATTCCATCGGGCGGAAACTGTCCTGGAATGCTTGGGCTGATTAGAGGGCGAGAGTTCCCTCGGCTTCTCAAAGACGATCTTATCAACTGGACAAGAGAATGATGATAGATTGCCCTCAGTACAAGATCCTCGTGACCACAACTACACGGCCGTTCTCAGAAAGACGGAATCTGACACTTTATGGTTCGTCTTATCTGCTCAGCAGCAAATATCAGTGAGATTTGAAATCGAAAAGGCTCTAGACATGAGGGTGGATACGAATTCAAGAATCTGGAGTGATTATGAGAGAGAGTAGGCCTAGTTGGTCAAGAATCTGCCTGGCAGGTTCTAAGATACGTTCATTCAACATCCCCAGCTCTTCCTTCATCCGACGACATCTATCGGTAGCAGACAGAAAGAGAGACGAATGAGAAACGCTCGTAGTTGGCATTGGTATAATAGTCTGGCTGCGGTGTATCTGGTCCAATATTTCTGATATCAAATTTAAACCGATCCCAACAGCCAAGTTGACGCAAACAGTCGAAGAATATCACTGATCAAAAGGCGTGCTTCAGGTTCAACTAGAGTATAGGCCCAACTATGTGGGTGTGGATTGTAAATACGACTGGACGTCAACTGCTGACATTCAAAGCCCGGCGGTGAAATCCCGTGATGGTCGACGCGATTTAGGCGTTGTTGCAAACATTGCCGTTGAAGCAGTATGAAAATGTTTTGACCGTTCACACCTTCGCCGAGCTGTTACGTCCTCAGCTCAGGAGATGGGAACCGGGCTGAATGTGACAATACAATAGGCCTAGCTGCGACTCATCAGCATGAAATCCTTTAGTTGGAATTGAGAAAAAAGTACTTACCTACAAAGAGAATCAACCTCCAAAATCCAAATCAAACTCTTGTTTTTTTAACGTTCTTGTTACCGTAATCCCTTTTAACGTTCTTGTTACGTAATCCCTTTTAACGTTCTCGCTAATCCCTTTTTAACGTTCTTGCTAATCCCTTTTTAACGTTCTTGCTAATCTCTTTTTGACGTTCTTGTTAACGTAATCCCTTTTCGACGTTCTTGCTAATCTCTTTTTGCCGTTCTTGCTAATCTCTTTTTAACGTTCTTGCTAATCTCTTTTTAACGTTCTTGCTAATCCCTTTTAACGTTCTTCTAATCTCTTTTTTAACGTTCTTGGTAAGATCGTTGTTGCAATTGATAATCTCGTATCAGTCTCGTTGTTGCGATTGGTAAGAACTCTTTCGGCTGAAAAACAAGGCAATCAAATAGAATATGCACATTCTTTGTTCCCATTATCTGATAGTCAAGGTAACGTTTTTTTTACTAATCATCCAATACATCTTCGTAAACTGCCTTGATGGCCAAACACCCATCAAAGTTTCACCATCAAGAATAAGTAAGGAGATGGCAAACTTCGCCGAACGGCGATCAGGAGAAATTTATGGGAGATGTCTTCTCGGAGAGTATTTCAATCTAGTAGATGATTAGATTCCAGAAGAGGAGAGAATAATTATATGAAGCTGTCGGCAAACTGTTGTTTACTGATGTAACCACGGGTTACTGCCTTCTGTTATGCATTCAAATGACTCTGCACTCTCGCCATTGCCGCTCGTGAAACGTTGTAGCAAGCTCACAAGGTCCTTTCTCACGTTAAACACATTGAAAGCGACCTGTATCAGATTACATGTAATGTCTTGTGCCGGAACGATGCAGGAAACGTTGTACAAACGATCTCGGCACCATAGACCTCTTTGAATGTCGCGCCCAGGGTAAAATGTACGCTCGCTCTGTGCATTCCCGTGCACTGACTGTACATCTTGTCCCTCAAAACGGAGGGACAAATGACCAACTTTCTGGCGACCTCTGAACGTTTAGGAAAACTTGGTATGATTTTTTCATTCGGAACGACCTGAGGCGAACTGCTTATCTATCCACTCGGCGGCGCATTTCACCTCGGACACAAGTCCAAGGCAGCCATGTTGTTATCAACAAACCCACGTGACCGACCGTGGGACTATTTTCGCCGAATTTTGGCCTGCTAAGATATCCAACCTTATTTCCTGGATAAGTTGAGGCATATTATATA
>NMRB01000281.1:434807-449742 GCA_002633025.1 Notospermus geniculatus
CAAACATCCCAAGTCTTCTCCCGATGACAAAGTTTCATGAAACCCAGTGGCATCCTATCATTTCTAGCCACGAAAGACGCCCGTGTGTCGTATCTTCCTCAGATCAAAGATCAGAGGTCACTAGACGAACTGGAATCTCTTCATGGTACGTGCTTGGAATGATTGTTTGATGGGCATTATTGCCTAGTTAGTCAAACTGATTGGAAATCACTGATTGTTAACCTTTGACCTTTCAACCTGGCTGGGGTCAGATGGGAACGTGAACTCCATCTCATTTACATTTCATACATCGTGTCTCTTGTCTGCAAGGCTTGGAGTCACTCATATTGGAATTTGAGACTATCTAATGGTTCATGTCTTTGCAAATTCTCATTAGGCCTATTTCAGAGTTAGTGTAGCTTGAGTTCACAAGTCTGTGCCCGTTACTAGGTCTAAACGAACATGCACTGCTTCTTCCGCACAATGAACTTGCTTACGAACGTTCTAGGCGTAGAAATCGTATAAAGTGCTTGAAAAGGTGGTAAACGTAAGAATAACCTACCAATTTTCAACTGTAAAACAGCCGATCGACATGAGTGGTGCCAAAGCGCGCTCGAAGTGGCGTATCTGGTAACAGTGTTTGAAGTCCTCCAGCACAGGCACTCATGTGTTTCGTCCTGTGTGGGTCTTCTGAAGTAGGCCTATTGGCTAGACCCACGGCTATACTCTGACGCTCCATGGAAATGACCTCACCTTGCTCTGTAAGCTGGACCTTTCCGGTGAAATGGGTCATTCAAACCAATTCTTTAAGAATTGGACCCTTTTACTCCTAGGTCACTATCACTTTCTAGGCCTTCGCCGGCATTGAACAACTTGCCCTATTGACAGAAGAATGTAGGCCTACGCCGGCAATGAACAATTGGCCTGATGGTAGGCCTATCGGCAGAAGAATGGATCCAATGATCTTTTGACAAGAGATTGAGACACCACCTGTAGGCCCCTACGCTAAAAATAGACCCACTTCGACCATCGTCCAAGGCCTTTGATGGGCTTACGTCATCGATCACAAAATGGCCGCTGCGAACAGATTGAGACACCACCAATGCCTGCGCTACAACTGAGACAGCTCGACCATCGCCCTAGCAAGGCCTTGTGGTGGGCGTACTTCATCGGGCACAAAAAATGGACGCTGTGAACAGACTGAAACGCCACCTATGCGCTACAACAGACGTCGACCATGCCCCAAGCAAGGCCTTTTGGTGGACATACTTAATCGAGCAACAAAGATGGCCACTGCGAACACCATCTTTGGAATCCCAACCCTGTTTACTTTTATATGAAGGCTTTTGTTCATTTTGCATCCTCGACTGAGGAAAGTATTTTAGCATCGACCTGACCTGACCTGGCTTTTGACAAAGCGTAAGCCTGTTCGAGGTCGGCAAATATTGCGAAACGAAACTTCAAGCGTAGCATCAATAGGGAGTTTAAGAGATCGCACGCTAACGATAACATTTACTTTAACAATATTTTTTTGTACATGAAATACATGCAAGAAATAGCGTTATCGTAAACGTTATCGTTAGCGTGTGATCTCTTAAATTCTGTATTGATTGTCTATGACCGCCGTGATCAAGAGAATCTCTCAATCCTGTACCACCCACCAACTATAATTCTTTGTTTCATTCAACCAATACCCGGCAGTAGGCGTAGGCGTATAGTTTCTTCACGTTTTTACAAACGGATCTTCTTCCCCCGGAAACTGATTCCTATTTATCACAATTCTACCTTTAAAACTCGCGCACCATCAAAAGAACAGGACACAGTTTCCTTGGACCAGAAAAATATTATAACTGGATGATGTATTCTCGCGGAAAAACGTGTTTTCCCGCTGCATGTGATGAGAGTTGCATCACTCTCACTGTTTTTCTAGCGCCCTCTGGCTTGAGCTAACGACCTAACGACTGAACAAATTTCTCGCTCATTGAGGCGGAACAAACGGTGCCATGATTGAAAAATATCTCCTATCGGCATTAAAGCTGAGCTCTTTTCTATAGATTTATGACCATGTCTTTCGCCAGTTCCAGCCAGATTAGCTGACGTATGTTCAAAACTCTATCTTGTGTCCACATACACCAACGCATGCGAATATTAGGAGAACACAATGATGATACATCACCGTAGTTACCGGCTCGCCCCTGGAGTCAAATGGACCGGATAGTCATGGCACAAACCGATTTTCGCTACGATACAAAAATAAAAGTATGCCCGACTGAAAGAGAATCTCCCGTGGGGACATCTAATGTAGGCTATCGATGTGAAAAAAGCAAATAGTCCTGACACGAAGGTTTTAGCTTTCAGCTAATGTCAACTTCTTCTGTTGCACACATAGGCTACACAGCTATTGATAGCCGAGCCGTACAACCAAACAATGCAATATTCGTACACAGCGATCCAGTTTGGGCGAATTCCTTGCTCATGACGTAACGTCAGAGTTCACCACAGCGTCCCAGTGGCGCTGTAAAACGCCGTGACGTTGTAGGCTGCATGCCTTGATTTCGGCAATTCATTGAATCTGCGTTGATCTCGCCGACGACAATCGGAAATTGCCGAGTGTTTTCCCCTTCAGACCTTTGTGTCCACTGTTTCGTTCTTCTTCTTGTTTTACTTAAAACGGATTTAACGGTTGCTACTTTTCTCTATGAACTGTTTTTCATCTTTGCTCAACTGTTTAGTTTCCATCTCAAAATGTACCATATAATGTAAATGACTGTAAACTCTGTAGCCTCTGTAGGCCGTGTCCGGGACGCGGATTTTTTTTTCCTAACCAGTATAGATTCCTAACCAGTATATCCATTACGAAACGAACTTAACGAAGTGAATAGAAGGTTAATGATTGGGTAAGGGTAAGGGTTAGGGTTAGGGTCAGGGTTAGTTTTGGGAGTAGTATTAGGATTAGGGTTCAGATTAGGATTAGGATTAGGTTTTGCTATACTGGTTAGGGAAAAAAAGTTGGTCGTAATGGATATATCGGTTAGGAAAAAAAAGTTCGCGTACGGGATAGTGCAATAAACACTTCTTTATCAAAAAAAAGAAGAGAATGGGTTGCATGTTTAGGGTTCATGCTTAAAACGTCCCCTCCACCATTTTTTAATCTTTAATCTTTAATCAATTTGATTTCAGTTTTGATATCGGATATAGTCTAAAGCATACTAGGCCCGTTTTATTTTAGCCTGATACAATGTATGTACCGTTCCCGGCAGGAAAAGAAAGAAAAGAGCATCACCACCAACATTTTAATAGAGCTCCAGGTAGAGTTTTTGTCCCTCTTTAATTGGTTTGTACCCGATCAAATAGCATCTCAGCGACAAAGAAATTAAGACTTCGTTTGGGGCGAAATTGTTGCTCTGTGGTGCTCAGCAAAGTGCGCTGATTTTAAAAAAAATACAAGCGTTTTAAAGATAGAGCTTCGCCCAGGGGATGTGATGGGTTAGAAAGAAGGTGGCCATTAGTGAGGCGCGCTCACCTGGGGCAGACTTACAGCTCCATTTAAAGACAAAGACACAAAATTTGATCGATTTTTCTGAGCTACTTCCGTTCCTTATGTGAGAAGGAAGAAACGTTACATGGACTGTAAAAAAAACATCAGCTAACACTTTTGACTGCTTTAATAGCATCAGGATGGTTTTCTTTAAGACGGAATAGTAAGTTGCGGATATCTTCATTTAAGTAGATATGTAACCCTAAGGTTTATTTTGCACTCGTCGACGTTTTTAGACACCGTTTTACATATACCCCGTGGTGTGGGTGCAGTCTAAAACTTGGAATGCACTTTCCTGCCTGATCCGTCCCTTCGGGCCGCCGTAATGACGGCGCATGGCGTGAATGCAAATTTCACAAAACTCTGTTCATTACTTGATTCTCGTGGGGGATTTGCAACACATGACAACGAGGTGCGTTTCGCGTCATGTTGATTTGTCCCTTGTGTATGTAATGTGAAAGTACTCTACAAATAGATAAAGCATTCATGGGGTGAAAGAGAAGGAGAAGTTACCAGCGTCGCCGGATAAGGGCATGAAGGAATCAAGCAAATTGAAAGGGTACATGTTGGAGAAATTAGTCAGGTCAAGCTGAGTCTATTTTCCAAAGGATATCCGCCGGAGCACGCTGATTGGTGGGTCGAGAAGAGGGATGATTGTTGAGTATAGTTCTAATATGCTGGGAATACATATGAGATTCTGGTAAAGTACTGATTGCAACAAGCCGACATATCGTGAAAGTAAGCCCTATTCTGAGAGCATGAGGTCCTCGTTTGGTATGTTCGGGAACAAGCCGACGTGACAGTAAGCCCTATTCTGATTAAGAGCAAGTGGTCCTCGTTGGGTATGTTTGGGAACAAGCCGACATATCGTGAAAGTACGCCTTATTCTGACTGAGAGCAAGAGGTCCTCGTTTGGTATGTTTGGGGCCAAGCCGATATATCGTGAAAGTAATCCTATTCTGACTGAGACAAAGAAGTCCTCGTTTGGTATGTTTGGGAACAAGCCGACATATCGTGAAAGTAAGTCCTATTCTGACTGAGAGCAAGAGGTCCTCATTTGATATATTTGGATCAAGGCCTCAGTACACTGATTTACAAAAGCGAAAGGAGTCACTGCATGAGACCATACAACGTCTAATGTCGAAATGCCTAAAGTAACGCCGTCAGAAAATGTTGACTTCTGAGGGCAAAGTAGGCCTACTGTAGAAATCGCCTGTAGTGACTGGTTTTGATATATTAGCATGCGGTGTATGAGGACCTGCTGCTCGCGTCACTGCCTTCTTTCTGCAGCAAAATGTCATGCCGTATTACAGCGCCTCACACGAGAAGTTCAGCAAAATAAAATGATGTACTGGATCGATCCAGCGGGATTCATTCTCACGGTGCAGCCGATGCTGTTGCTGGTTCAACAGACGATGATCATTTGTGAACCGCTTGGCCTGAATTTGTATTCGATATCAACTTCCGTTGCTGTCATTTTGGTTCCTCTAACAGCCAGCACCGGAGGTGAGCCACATTTTGTGCCATTTCCGGCTTCACAAACGCGTGGGATAAATTTGGCTAGCGTCACGTACAGGAATTGCCGAGTTGCCGGAGAAAATATTTCAGTTATTGCTGTTTTTCGGCGAAAAAAAAATCACCGAAAGTGTTAAAGATAGACTCACAGTAAATAGTTCGTCTTGTGAGAGTACGGGGGAACACGCCGGAAGATTGGGGGTGGGGACACACTGCAATAATGGGGGAGGGGACACGCCGCAAGATGGGGGGCACACCGCAATAATGGGGGAGGGGACACACCCCAAGGACGGGGGTGGGGACACACCCCAAGGACGGGGGGTGGGGACCACAAGAACTGAGGGGTGGAGACACACCGCGGAACGGGGGTGGGAGCGGACACACCGCAAGACGGGGGGACACAGGGATTCATTTGCTTAGGATAATCCTGTGTTCAGCTATCTCGATCTTTTCTGACGAATTCCAATCGACTGGAATAGGTTTCCTTCACACCATGCCTGCTCAGCGCAGCCAGAGTTGAGGTCCATTTCCTAACCGGTGATGAATCATTTACGATGTGTAAAGGAGGCAATGTTTGTTGAGGTCTTGTTGGATATTGGACCACATCAATCATGCCAAAACGTCATCGGGAGAAACTTCTCCATTTCTGTCATTAATCAAACCAGAAAGTTGGCAAACAAGAAAAAACTGTCCACCCCCAAACTACATGTAATCGTCCTACGGTACTGTACCAGGTGGGGGAGTCTCCAGATTGGTAATAGACCAGAACCAGTGGACCAGGTTTATCAGAACTGCGACTTCTCGTCTGACCGGTCAGCCACTTCACGGTTGGAGTGGGTGGATGAAGGATACTTCCAATTTCTTTAATTCGCATTTCTTCACTTGCGACGACAGTTGTTCCCAGGTTACCAAAACAGGGAAGGTCGAATCGTTCCGAGAGTGGACGGCACCGCCAAGTCTTTAGCTTGCGGGCCATCAGTCGACCATGGCGTCACGGGTAGGACTCCTTGTAGGCCTGATATTCGGATGTGGAATAAGGATCTCCTCCTGTGAGTACACTTCTCTTCATCTATTCTGCATCAAGTGACGATGCCACCCCGTCATGGTGTTCGCTGCTGAAAAGATGTTTTTCCGATGAGACTTCCGACATGATCCGAAGCATTTTTAGTTGCATTGCTGTACGCTGTATGCTCCATCGCACTCCTATGACATTGTTGCCATGGCCCTTTGTACATGGACCACTCTGGTGATCCACTCTGACAAGAGGGGCAGTATTTTTTGCCTACTCGGGTAGCAAACGCCCTTTTTTGCGGGATGTCAAAAAGGTCATGTTCTTCGCTTCTGTGGTAGGCATGAATCATGCCCCTATCAGAAACATGGCCCTGACTGGGCCCTTCATCAATGACAGTGATTGACAGTTAATTGATTGATAGTGGTGGTGATTGACAGATCGATAGTGGTGATGACTGACAGGTTCGAGTTCGCCTAATTAACCAGTCCTGCTGCCAGTCACGGAACTAAAAGTTGATAAAAATGACGGCCAGATATTCTTCACAGGACTGGCGATGAGGGGACACAGCGCAGCTTTCATTAAAACAAGAGCAGTCGGAGAAAAAAATCCGAAAAAGTACCACCCATGGGGCGGGAATCGAACCCGGGTCTCCCGCGCGACAGGCAGGGGGACTCACCTTTATACTACCGAAGGTTACACCGAAATGATCAGCAGACACACATCAAGTGTGATCACCTCCACCATGACGATAAAGGGTATGACTGGAGGATCTTCGGTAATACCCCCATCACACTGAAGTCGTTCTCAAAACGTCCTGCCCCGTCCTTAAAAAATCGTAAAACGGGCTAGAACGTGTACCCTTGGCCAAATAATGCTTCGATGTACTGGAGCACCCTTCCCATCCACGAAGTTCGTAAAAAGACTGTAAAACGTTGCCACTACGTCCACTCCGTTCGCACACAGTTTGAGCCCGTTCGGCAAAATTTTCAAGAACGTACTGAGAACTAGCTCAGTGTGATGGGGGTATAAAGTAGAATCTAATGTGCCCCGATATGTGATGTTCCACAACAATACATTTACGGATTAAGCGGCAGCATTGAATTGGACTCTAAGGAGACCAAGACCCTTAATCCGGTGATAAACAATGTAGGGGGACATCAGGCGGGTGGGGACATTAGATTTTATCACACCGGCCGTCTTTGCTCTAACGCCAAATAAACGGGTCGGACGGATTTTACCGATAGAAAATGCATGTTTGGCACCCAGTCGCGTGCTGTAGGGGGATATACCTACAAATTGTCACCAACAGCATTCCAGTGAACAGACCGGAACAGCACCGGAAATGGTGTTGAATTTTAATCTGGCGATAGATACGACGACCAAGTTGACCTCGTTTTCGTTGCAGGTCGGGAGTGCGCCAAAGGGGAATGGAAAATCACTGAAAATTTCAAAATCATTTCCTCTGAAAAAAAGTATGGAGACCTCAAAATGGACGCTACACAGTGCCAAAAGGCTTGTCTAGATGGTAAGGAGAGTGGAATGACGGGCCCCGGGTCATGCGACGGAATCGTAATAGATGAGAAAAAGGGAGCGTGTACTCCCTATCTGAAAGCTGTTTTTAAAAATAACGATTACGGCAGGGGCGAAAAAACATTTCATCGATTTGTATGTAAAGTCTTTGGTAAGCATACTCGATTCTCTTCTTGATAAGATCCACCTACCAAACTGGAAGTGAATAATTGTAATATTATATTTTTAATACAGTGTATTATAATATAATACATGTATATACACTTACACTGTCATGCAGGCTACATGTCTAGAAATATTCACAATAGATGTCATGTCTGAATCTGCTGGATGTGCCACTAACATGTTCTGCAATGGCACAATACTAAAGACCCTGTCGCTGACGTGCGACAATAAGAAAATGTTGCCGCCATGGAGGGGGGCAGACCGAAATGTCACCCGGAGAAAACATTTCGGTATGTAGGTAGACCTACCATTTATCACGCTAGTTTAGCCCGCTATTTCCTCTACTCCATGCAACACTTGCTTCTGGTGTGGAGTGTATCTCCGACCACATGTCGCAATTTGTACCAGCGGGCACAATTTTCTTACTATGCGCCCTTCACATGTCTCGCGGCTAAAAAAAAGACCCGAGGTCTGTCAGAGAAGCAAGGACATTGGAGCTTTCTTCTGCTAGTTGAAGACATACATTTTTGCCTTGCCACTACTGGGAGACAGGTGAAGGAAATTTCCTGGATAATTATCACATACAAAGCATAAATACGAGAGAGGGAGCGCCAGTTTTAAGGTGAGTATGCTTGGACACCTTTAGCCATGAATGAGTGAACGAATGAGTGGTCCGGTCGTGAGATGATTTGGCGAGTGTGTGTGAGCGAGTCCTGGCGAAACGATGCCAGTTTGTTAGAAACTATGTACACTCGTCCCCAGTGTTCAGTTGGCCATAGGTAAAGACCTACGTAACACTGGCATGATTGGTGCCAAAATGAAGGATCATCATCATATAGACGGTGCTGCTGGACGAGGGACCCAAACATGAAATTTAATCAAGACGCAAAATGCCCATGCACGGATGTCTAATACCGGTACATGTATTTACCTTGCTACCTACGCCATCCACCATGTAAATGTATGTAAATAATGTTGTTGCCTCTAATACCTTTGTAAAGGTTATAGAGAATAAATTGAAATTGAATTGAAACATAAGCCCTGGTTACACCTATCCAAAATCCCCGTGCTTTTTGAGACACGGGGTTTTTCCGAACCAGAAAAAACACGGCGTTGGCACGGCGAGCGAGCGGGTTAAGTTCCGTATCCCGGCGATAGGGGCACTGCACGTAGGCAACTCTCCGTCATCGTGTGGCTACTGGAGGCGTGAAATATCCTATACGCATGCGCATGATTCATCGATTTGCATCGCCATCTGTCGCCGGGCGCTTGGAACTACAAATCAACACGGGAATTTCGCGGTTACACTGCATAAAATCCCGGGCCCGTATGCATAAAGGTGGAATAATCTTATTCCAGGTATAAACTAACGTTATAACGTGAAGCTATACCTGGAATAAGCTTATTCCACCTTTATGCATACGGGCCCCAGTAGCCCCGGCGTTGCCCCTTCGAGCTCGCTGGGGCTAGGGAAGCACGGGGATTTCAGACACGGGTCTATTTAGACTCGGCGATTTATAGGTGTAACCGCAAAATCCCCGGAGATTTATGTAGTGTAACCACTGCTAACCATCATCTCAGGTTTTCTCAGATGAAGCCCTTGGAAGTCAGTTCAACACATCGAGTGGTGGCTTTAATAGACACGCCAAGATGGCAAAAAATAGAGTCAAACATGTGCTGGATGTGCTGGTTCCTGAGTTCTCTCCTGGTGTCGTGCAGGTCCCTGGATTCTCTCCTGGTGGAATCGTGGTGGTCCCTGGAATCGCACACTGCTGATTCTCGTATTCCAAAATCCCGTACGTTGCGCCATTTATTCTGACCTGATTCGTATCGCAAAGAAACTCGACTTTATGACAATAACTACACATCACAGCTGCCAGCTTGAGGTAAGTACTCGTAGTTAAATCTCCCGAAGCGAAACTAACTCCAGTGATATTTGCTGGGGTGGCACATTTTCCCGACGTAAACTGAATGATGTTGCTATTTATCAACGAGTACAAGTTACAGTCACATTCTACAGGGTTTTCCTCCAGAAGTATCTTCGTTCCTTTCAGCAGGCAGGGATTAGGGATCCTGATTTTTGTCACACCACATCCGATCAGCGCTAGCTCGTCCAACTTGGCCTGTGCGGTACCCGGTTTAGGGACGCCAGAAGGAATCGCCGTCAGCTCCTTGTTGTCCAATAGGAGGAGCTTCTTCAAGGTAGGAACGTCACTGAATATGTCCGACGGAACCGATTTCAATTTACATCGATTGAGAACGATCTTCTCCAGTCCTTTGACTCCACGGAAGGCGTTGGCTTTTATGACAATATTCTCATTTCCAGTTAGAGCGATTTCTTTGCACTCAATGTTCCCGAACGCATCCGCCGGCAGCTCACTGATTTGATTCTGAGATAGGTCCAGACGTTTGATTTTGGACGTGTAACTTCGGACTCCGGCAGGAATCGCCGTCAAACTTTTACTGTTGCAGCTCATCGTCAGGTCTGGTGATGTGCCACTACAGGTACACGGCGAAGGACAAGCTCCAGTCGGTGCGTGTGACGTCACCATCCAAATGACGAAGAGGAAGAAACTCACTTTCGCTGACATATTGGTAACAAACACCGAAACGTCCTCCAAATCATCCACTTCTTCAGATGTATCCAAAAACGCGCGCCGCTTGATTGACTTCCGAGTAGAGTTGCCGGGTTTCCCTCCAAGTTCTCATAAGATCACTGATCTAGACTGGGAACACTCGACAAGACGTCCCGTCTGACTATGGCAAAGTCAATCACTGTCGTTTTCTCTTATGACCAAACAAATACAAAAACTATGTCACCGACCCAATTGTCCCTTTTACCTGTCATCGATGAACAAAGCCCCACTCCTCAGAGGTGAGCAGGATCATTGAGAGGGTATTGTGTGCATGACGTCTCCGATGATTTTCATATTTCGATGAGAATCGAATGTTTTCTCAGAAAGGCTTACACCGTCACAAATCAAAATTTCTATTTTTCGGGGTTTTGTTTACGATTCGGCCGATTTTTTTGGCGTATCTAGGTCTGTACACATAAAAAGAAAATACTTAAACAGTAGGCCTAAGTGTTACAATATCGTCACTCTATAGAGAGTTTCGTGCTATGTTGGTTTAAATTTGTGGTACACGACAAAGACAGCTACGTGTAGGCCTACTTTTAAAGTACATTTTGTAGCTATCCCTTTCACTTCTGGTAGCTCGACTAGAAAGTGCCTGAGGAAGACCCCGCGTGGGGTCGAAAACTTGTGAAATTCGGAGACGACCCTACGTATTATATCATTTTGTGTGTCGTTCTTTGTGCTTTTTATTGGATCTGTAGCTGTCTTTGAACAGAATAATATTCTATTCTATTTTCAGGTATCAGATCAGATGACCCTGCCATAATCAGATACTTGTTTTTCATGCAAACCTGATTTCAGCCTAAACGAAAATAGCGGACACAAGAGATATACCGCAGGTGTCAAATGTATATTTTTATAACATATATAAATATATATGGCAGTAAACTCTATGTCAGTTTTAGCAAAAATAGATATTTTGGTATTAGGTTATTGATTTCTTTGTTTTTAGTCATAACTTTGGTGGAAAATGAGGATTGTATTAGTTGTCACAAAGGTAATGAATATGAGAGACAGCTTCCATTTGGATTATGACTGCCGACATAACAGGTTCTGGTTTGGTTCCATCGTTATCATGCTGAGATACCACCCCAAGTTGTACCTCTTTGCTAGATTTTGATGAAGAGCCCGACTTCCAGTCCTGTGGGAGTTGAGAAAAGGGCATGGGGTGGATTCTACTTTAGTAGTTTGAGCGGAGACATGGTCCACTGTGTGGAGGGGTCGCGGCGAGCAAGATACGACACAGCTTCGAAGTCGCTTTATTTGTACTTCAGCAAAGATGCACGGTAAACGTGTTCCTCGTGGTAAAAACCCTAACTTTCAGTAACGAGTCATGGGGAATGGACAGAAACACGTGTAAACAGCGTAGTTACTGGTAACTCATTCGAAAACAGGTATTTCGTCTTTCTTTGAGGGAGATTTACTTTGTAGGCCAAGATGGATGATTACTATCTAGCGACACCTCAGAACACATCTGAGAATCTCAAGGCCGAACCCAAGGTCACACTCTCTCCACATGACCAAAACATCGTTGATGTCCTCAAGGTCATTTACAACAACCTTGACCACTTACGAGAGGTCATCTTCATATTTGGTGTCCCTGGCAACGTGTTGTTGTTCTTGGTGATGATACAGCGGAAGAACCGAACCTCGTCCACATGTATCTTTATGGCAGTCCTGGCCATCGTCGACACCATGGCTTTATTAGGATTGTTGCTCAACTCAAAGAAGCTGATCCGTGCAGGTAAGAAAACGGCCCTTGAACACATGCGCTGCCATCTTTCTTCACGACAAAAAGACAGGAATGATCCTTTCGGGGTTGGACTGTTTTCCGATTCCTTGCCGTCCCCTTTTATCATGATCGTCGACGTGTAATAGGAGCTGTCACTCATTTGACCAATAGGTGACACCACGGTCCAATTCAATGGCCAGCGAATGGTTGATTGAGCACCAATCAGGAGAATTTTCTATTGTATTTGTCCGCTGGAACTTTGCTGCCGTCTTTTGGCGATAAGCGCGACTGACTGCTCCTATCGGGGAAGTTTTGTTTCTCCAGCGACGGATTTCGTCAATCTTTTTTCTTTCTCTTCAGGTCTTGTAGAGAAGTGGATTTCCTGTAAACCTATTGCATACATCAACAATGCCTTCTCGTCTGCCTCCTGTTGGATAATTGTCGCCATGACAACTGACCGACTGATCGCCATCACATGGCCTCTAAAAAGTGGCATTCTTTGCACTCCTGGGCGAGCAAAGAAAACAGTCCTGGCTGTCTGCATTTTGTGTCTGGGTTTGAATTCGCATTTTTTCTTTACCCAAAGTTATGTTTGTAACCCTAAAACAAAACGCTGTACGTGTACCCAGCATGCGATGGGATCCGAATACGCTGTGACCGTAATCAGATGGTCCGACTTCGCCATCAATTCTGTCATACCGATATCAAGTCTTTGCATCCTAAACATTTTAATCCTTAGAGCGTTCACCAAGTCCCAACGGCAACGTTCAGGTTTGCAGAAAAACACGAACGTCGATAAAGCTGACAGAGATAAAGAATCTGCAAAATCCAACCAGTTAACCCGTATGCTCTTGGTCGTCAGTGTCGCCTTCATTATCACTGTTACTCCACATCGGGTCGGCCGGTCCTTGGAGTCGGTTTTTCCACCGACTACGGTCCTCGCAGACTCTGTTGTGCGCGTAATCCGTGGATTCAACAATCGTCTATGGTACGTCAACAATGCCATCAACTTCTACTTGTACGTCATCGGGGGAGGAAGACGATTTCGTCAGGACTTGAAGACGCTTTTCAGATGTGCATGTTTTGCATGATCTTGTCCTTTGACTTCAGCTCCTTACAGGACAAGTTAAATCCTTGTAACGCTTCCTCCAGTCCGCGCCAGTGGTAATGTACACAGCACTTTCATAAATACCGTAGATCAGATTCATCTGTTTATGGTACCAACTTTCCTGACGCTTTCGTCTCAGGCCACATGTTCTGTAAAAGTGCGAGGGGGCTGGTGCAGGAAACTCCGGTGTAGCCTACCATAAAGATAAAGGACACCAAATCGCCTCACTAGAGTCCTCCACAACAAGAAAGCATGACATCCAAAGACGAAATTTCAAGGATTACAAGACAGTGGTCAACTGCTTCAAAATCGTCCCCACACTATGGTCGGTGTTGTTTTGCATCGTCACATCTGCAGACTAAACAGCATGTCGGATATCCATCTGAAAGCTACCAGTGACTGATCAGTTACAGTGACTGATGGGGTTTGGATGGATATTGCTACCGTCTACGCAGGGAAAGACATGAAGCTGATGCGATGCTTGCCGAATACGTCTTTTATCTCGCCCTAAGCAGCCGAAATTATAGTTAAAGATGCACTCTTTCTGAACTAAAATACGGTGACATGACATGAACGAAAAAAGACCCGATCACCTCACAGCTATGAAGCTGATGTGATGCTCGCCAAATACATCTTACCGCTTCCTGACCAGCCAAAATGATATTCAGATATGCACTCTTTCTAAAACAAAACATACGACATGAATGGACCAAGGACCTGACTCCTCACACAGTTCAGTGACGACAGACCTTGAGAGTTGCAGCTTACAGTATAGTCGTGAGCACTGCCAATTCAGTGAGAACCCAGGATGGTTTGAAAAATCCAAACCTGCTTATCCCGGTGAAAGCACCAACATGATCAGTTCACAAGTCAGAAAGGTTACAAGCAGCCGAAACTGCAGGCACAGAACCGTCACCTCGTGGCCGGAAAGACCACCGACATTGGCGACGTGCGACCTTGGACCCTGTCATAGGTCCAAGGCATCCCCCTCGCATGCTCGTCCAGTCCCATCAGCACCAACAACCTTACCTCCATTTACCCATTCTTCAGCAGTTAACAACTGAAGAAGATTCATTTAGAATCTCAAAACGTCACATGAATAGAATGTTTGTTGAACTGTCCTGAAATAGCGACAGACCTGTTCCTGACACTGTAGCAGATCTGGCGTTAGTTTTGGAACGGTAGAGCGAGAAAGATCAAGAGGTCAGTCTCTCTGGTGCTTGGGATGGAGGACACCACAAGTGATAGGAAAATAGGAGGGTCATGCGCATAGCTCTTCAAGGGGGGGAGCTACTGAGCTGTACAGAGGCTATGTTGCGTCGGTAACACTGGCAGCAGAGAAGGGTATCCGAAGCGTGCGTCAAGGCGCCGCTCCACGTGACAGTTTTCTGTCGAAAGTTTGCTGTCAGATAGTCAATTATTGACTGTCTGACAGCAAACTTTCGACAGAAAACTGTCACGTGGAGCGGCGCCTTTAATTAGGCCTACTGACATAAGTGTTGGCCATAGAGTTTGGGGAGGAAGATTGCGGTCTTATGGACGTAAAAGAATCACCAACCCATCGCCCACTTGAACAGTGAACAGTATCATAAATGATTTATTATAACAGTTGGTCAACCTAACAGCAACAAATATCTGTATCTACTAGTATACATTAACCAAGCAGGTAACAAAGAAATATATCTGTAAAATCTACAAAAGATGGACGGAAGGTAATCAC
>NMRB01000281.1:449792-471315 GCA_002633025.1 Notospermus geniculatus
TTCAGATATGCACTCTTTCTAAAACAAAACATATGACATGAATGGACCAAGACCTGACTCCTCACACGTGACGACAGACCAATAATCGACAGGAGAGGAGCAAATATGACGTTTGAGAGTTGCAGCTTGCAGCAGTCGTGAGCACTGCCAATTCAGTGAGAACCCAGGATGATGATTTGAAAAATCCAAACCTGCTTATCCCGGTGAAAGCACCAACATGATCAATGCACAAGTCAGAAAGGTTACAAGCAGCCGAAACTGCAGGCACAGAACCGTCACCTCGTGGCCGGAAAGACCGCCGACATCACAGGCGACGTGCGACCTTGGACCCTGTCATAGGTCCAAGGCATCCCCCTCGCATGCTCGTCCAGTCCATCAGCAACAACAACCTTACCTCCATTTACCCATTCTTCAGCAGTTAACTACTGAAGAAGATTCATTTAGAATCTCAAAACGTCACATGAATAGAATGTTTGTTGAACTGTCCTGAAATAGCGACAGATCTGTTCCTGACACTGCAGCAGATCTGGCGTTAGTTTTGGAACGGTAGAGCGAGAAAGCCAAGAGGTCAGTCTCTCTGGTGCTTGGGATGGAGGACACCACAAGTGATAGGAAAATAGGAGGGTCATGCGCATAGCTCTTCAAGGGGGGGGGAGCTACTGAGCTGTACAGAGGCTATGTTGCGTCGGTAACACTGGCAGCAGAGAAGGGTATCCGAAGCGTGCGTCAAGGCGCCGCTCCACGTGACAGTTTTCTGTCGAAAGTTTGCTGTCAGATAGTCAATTATTGACTGTCTGACAGCAAACTTTCGACAGAAAACTGTCACGTGGAGCGGACCCTTTAATTAGGCCTACTGACATAAGTGCTGGCCATAGAGTTTGGGGAGGAAGATTGCAGCCTTATGGACGTAAAAGAATGATCAACACATCGCCCACTTGAACATGTTGAACAGTGAACAGTATCATAAATGATTTATTATAACAGTTGGTCAACCTAACAGCAACAAATATCTGTATCTACTAGTATACATTAACCAAGCAGGGCCCATGTTCCCGAAGCCGTCGTTACGTTAACGATCGCGTTAAAACTGGGAAAATGCATAGCGTAACGACATCGTTAACCTTACGACGGCTTCGGGAACATGGGCCCAGGTAACAAAGAATTATATCTGTAAAATTTACAAAAGATGGACGGAAGGTAATCACACTGGTCTGTTTTTCTTGCCATACACCAGTTATGAGCTCTAGTATTAGAAACCATCTGCAGCGAAACAACATACAAGTAACAGTCTTTGTTCGTCGTTCATAAACCTGTCCAGTGGCATTGTGAACAATGCCACTGGAGTCGATGAAGGATTTGGTATAGGCTTGGAGGAATTCCTCCAAGGTATAAGGGCACAGAAAAACGACCAGCGGGATTGTACATACATGTAGAAAGAAATAAACATGCAATAACAATATCCAACGTCAACAATGAATACAACTGTTATGATTAAAATGTGGTGGCAGTCATATTTCTGTAAATACAATCCTTTCAACAGGTATTCAAGAAGAATCTTTCATTCTATTGTCTTTCCACCATTCTTTCCACCATGTCTTTCCATCATTCTGACATAAATATGCACCAACAACAAATTCCAATAGATGTACATTTGAATAGGCCTACATTAAATTGGCCACATTTGAATTCTCATCACGCTGTCAATAACTTGTTCATGAGTGACGGCTACGGTTGGTTTCCTTCTTATCCCATCAGTTCGATGACCGGGCTGGCACAAGTTTTGATGACGGTTCCATCCTGATGGTCGTTGGTGTGATCACCATCTGGCTTACACTCATCAGGATCGCCTGTCAGACCTACATGGAAGAAAATAAAAAAGTTTTTTTTTAAATATCAACTGATTAAATTAATCCGTAACAAGAATGTTGCCGGACAGGATGACACAGCTATGATACTGGAAACTTCATGGGCCGATTTCACAAAGGGCGTTTAAGACTTAGACGCGTGTAACTTCGTCAAATGCATGGTGGAAGGGTGTGCATTTATAGTGAAGTTACACGCGTCTAAGCCTTAATCGCACGATGATCACCCTTTTTGAATACGGCCCATAGCATAAACTAATAAAAGATATCATATACTTTTAGTCACACAAACCATACTTACTGTTGAGGTCATCGAATTCGTCAGGGAAATGCTCCCTCAGAAGCTCAGTAAAGACCTCCTCAAGTATTTGACAGTCTTCTAGAATCTTGCCAGACTGAAATATCAAACACAGTGTCAACAAACTCAGAAAACTGGATGTGGAATGAACGAAGTCATCATCCATGGGGCCTGTTTTTTGGAAGGAATCTCATGTTTCAGAAACGTTTGGAGAGGACATTTAGAAAACTGACTCCAATCGTGCCACAAGAAAAAGGCAGCTTTGCCGACTAATGGCATCAGACATGATAAACATTGCCAACCCTTTCTAGAAAAAGTAAACCGTAGCATGCAGAGAACGTGAACTATTCTCACCTGCCTGTGTGATTGGTTGATACGCTGAATTCCCTTGCGATGTTACCCGAAATTTGCAGCCGCGATGTTCGCATGAATTCTGTCGCAAGTTCGGTAACACGGTGCGTTGTGTAACAATGCGGTAATATTCATGCAAATATTGTCGGCTATCCTACACGGACAAGACATATGCCTAAATCAACATAATCAACGAATAAAAAGAGAACACTTCAACTGACCTTGTTGTAGAGATGGCAGTTCCAGAAGATCCTCTTCACGTCGTGTACGAACTCTCGAAGCTGGCTGTAGGCCCGTTCGGCTAGTTTCCGTGCGATCCAATCCAACCACATTGGTCGTTTTACGATCTTGTAATAATCCGCAGGTAGCTAAAACGAATGAAATGAAATGGAAGCAATGATATTGTATGATAGATGCTAGAGGAAAGCTTGTAAAACTCCCAATAGCTAGCATTGGCTACACCACGAACCCGGGACCACGAACATGGACAAGGGTAGCACTGATTGAGAAAAGCAGAGCTAAAAGTAGACAAAGGTTTTGCAGGGATGACGCCCGCAATTATCCTTGAAGGGACAAACTTACCTCTTCATGTTTTTTCTTCCTGTCGCTGGCGAAGGGATCACTCTCATCCATGTTCCACAGCTCGTTCAGGATCTTGGTGCAGGACTGGAAACAATACAGAGGATAACGAATAAGAAACCATCTAAGAGGAGGCAAGTACGTCGCGCAATATCGACTCCAACTTAGACTACAATGTACATGAGGTGACCAAGTGCACAACCGCCAGCCAAGTCGTACGTCCATTAATGGTGCACTGGTGGGTCAAGAGGCAGAAACCACACAAATTAATGAATTTAGAGGGAAAACGAGTGGAAAAAAACTTCCTGTCAAATGTCATAGTACTAGTAATTCCTTAGATTGGCTGCCGACATATTCCTTGGCATACTAACCGCGGTATGGGCAAACCCTCTCCTCTTGCCAGGTGTAATCGTCTCGGGAGACAAACTTATCAACTTCTTACATCGTCTTGACCTCCTAGGGTGAACTGTCATCATCTCTGCGAGTTCATTGTTCTCCACCATGTATACGGCTTTGGACCTTTTCTTAACTGGGCTTGGCTTCCTGGCATGACGGTTAGGACTGCAGCTCTTCCTTGCTGGACTCGAGTTGGATTGCGGTTTTCTTGCAGGCGTAACGTAAGTGGTCGACTTCCTCGGAGGGCTAGTGTTCATTCGTGGCTTTCTGTTAGGGCTGGTCTTGACCTCTTGCATTTTGCTTGGACTGGCATTTGCTTGGAGAGGGCTCGTTTCCTCTGGTTTCATTAAGCTCGTTTCGTCGACAATCTCTGGCAAGATATCCGCAGGATCGAGGATAAATCCATCTGCCTGAGGCCCTCTCGTCGAGTATGGACCTTTTCCCTTCTTGGGTTTCTGATGAAACGGCCCCAGGGGATCTTCCGACGATGACCCTGTCAGTGAAATACTAAAATAATTGGTACAGGAATCTCACCACGATCTTTCGACCACTACTAGAATTACCGGCAATTATCAAAGAAGTGACCGAGCGTATTTTCTCTAATGAATCTTTCCAAAACATAAAGATCACATTGCTGTACTAACCACTTGACCCTTCGATCGATGCAGGAACCTGTCCGAACGATGATGACAAGTCCTTCTTTGTGTGATCCTTCTGCTCACGAGGCCCCCTACTCCAAGATCCATCAGGAGAAGACAAAGTCGAGAAGTTTCGTCTCCATTTCGGCGGTGATCTGTTTGGAACAGTTCCATCTCTTGGCATCCCTTCACTTCCGAGACTGACCGATCTGGGCAATGACTGCGACTTGGTGTCGTTCACATTGAGGTCTGAGAATTCTTTATTATGTGGTTGGCTGGGGCTTGGGAGGAGATTTCGGAGGCAAGGACAACCTGGCCTACAAACTGGACAAAGATGTGAAACCGGGCAATCTCGAAGTAGATCACCAGACTTCCGTGGTGTGACTGGAGAACAGCGGCATTTGCTGCGCACTAATCCGTCCAACGCCACGGGGGAAGTGGCCACTTTGAATGGGGAATGCTTACTGTTCAGCAAATCCAGCTGTTTGGCAGGTGAATAACTTTTCCAACCATCTCCTGCATTTCTCTCTGCAGCATGATGCCTTTGTTTTGGATTCTGCTCTGAATTGAAGCCACCAACACTGAATTTCTCTTGCCCAATTTTCCCAAGTGCACTGACGGTCCCTTGATGACGCCCATCTTTGACCTTCTCTTGTGCATCCATACAGTTATCTCTGTTTCCTACGTATATATTCTTCCCACACTGAGGAATCCCTTCCTCATCCCAAAAAGGCCTCACGATGACCGCCATTTCTCCCCGGGTCGCTGGTCTCATGTATTTCGTTCCATCTTTAGAAGTGCAGTCCAGGATGACAGCTTCCGAATCTGGTGAATAGAAACAGCCGGAGACGATCTCCTCAACTTCATCATGATGTTCAGGAGGCGTTGTTTCAAACAACCACCACCGCTTTCCTGCCATAAGATCAGCGACTTCAGAAGATTGTTGACAGTCCTTTCCCAATCCATTCATCACAGTTCTGCCCTGCCCAATTCGTACACCGCTGGTGGCAACATTTCCTGTCATACTAGGCCAGTATATCTTTCTAACATTCAGCTGCACAGGGCTAGGCTTCACGGGAGTCGTCGTCAGTTCACACGGACCTGTCCCTGTCTCAATCCTCAGCGATTTCTTCGGAGAAGTATCAGTCCTGCTCCTTCCTATACTCCTGCTGGAGGCTAGCATCTCTTCATCAAGAGATGGCCGGGAAGAGATCTGGCCATCAATTCTTCTCAAACATTGGCTGCTCGACTGGCTAGGGGTGCCAATCATAGCATTCTCCCTGATGTCTATTCGATCGTCTTGACTGAAGTTCTTTTCTTTCAAGTTGGAATCACCATTTGTTTCTCTCCACTCCTCAGTGACCAGCGGCAAGGTGTCCACTCTAATCCTGCTAGACGGCGCTGCCTGTCGAACTGGAGTACTGGTCACTGCCCCTTCCTCCATCAGCTCATGCCTCCATTCAGCTGAACGACTCGGAACCACATCAACTTGGCAAAGTCTCTTTCTCTGATGGCGACACCTCTCACTGGCTGGCGTCTTCTTGAGTACCTCCTTCGATATTGACAGACACTGGGATATGTTGGACTGGCTGACACTTGAATCTGAACTGTCAGATGAGAGCAGCAATCTCTTCCGCTTGTTGTCTGTAGTATTACCGATGGAATCCATCAAATTTTTACCATACGGTGTCGTAGCGTTGAAGGGCTGGTGAACAGGCATTGGAGTGAGAGAGGGCTGCACACGTACGTCAAGGGAATCAGGTTCCAGCGCTTCCTTCGAAGGACATGAAACGTTTGATGGGCATGGCGGCACATCTAATGCTGTCATTGAATCTGAACATATTGCTGAGTCATATTCTTTCGTCCTACCAGAGGATTCCAACAAAAGTTTGGCTGTGACAAGGTCGTAGTTCAAGTTGGACATCATATTCTTGTAGGCAACGGCGTGGAATTCCTTCAGATTGTGTCCAAGGTTATTCTCTAGTCCAGGACAATGAATGACTTTGAACAGCGCCTTTTGAGCAGTCAGCGAACTTGTTAGGTATCTGATGATGTCTGTACTCAATTGCATTTGAGCGTCTGTACACCTTTCAGGACGACAGCTTTCCAACACTTTCTGAATCACCAGTAGCTCCTGCTTGATCTTCACACTTGTCTCCAGCTGATGATCGCTGTCAACTTCTTTGTTGATATATTCCAGCAGTGTGATCAATCCTTTTATGTCTTCAGCGAGCAATTTTCTTCTTCCGTCATCCTCCTCATGTTTCAAACCAATGCCCACGACCTGCAGACTTCCATGACCAGAGTCCACATTACATGAGCTATCATTCCCGTAGTCTGACTCGTAACACTCGTCATACATGGTGAGTTCGTGACTCATGTTGCAGATGAACCCCAAAGATGCTGATCCCGAAAGGCGGTCCTTGATTACTCCTTGAGCTGTACGGCCTTTTACCTAAAAGGACAAGAAATCCCTTTAAGAGGGTTAATGATTTCGACTTCGAGCAAACACCACGAAGGAAGTGGAGGTTAAACTTGTTCTGGTTGCGTATTGTTGCAGTTTTCATGAAAATGTCATATGAAATTGAGTAGTGGGAAATATGGAAAAGCTGTGATGAAAATCCAACAGTAAGCTTACCTCCAAGTAGCTCGACCAATCACGGGTACATCCCAGGTACGTGTCCCCTTTTACCATATCCTCGTCGTAGCATTCGTCCCAAACGCCCTGGTCTCCATCCTCTCCACATGGCCGTGATCTCTCATTCAGACTGATTGCCTGACCCTCGATGAATAGATCATCCCGGACGTCGCCAGATATTTCATCATAAGGCGCATCTTCTATGTCTTCGAATGCTGAAGTAGAATAGAAAATGTAACTCATTGCTATCATTGAAATTGTTCATGGTTTCATTAACACATATAGGGTGATCACTACAAATCCCGTTGCGAGTGCATGCCCCTACGATAACCAGCTGGAGGCGCTATCGTGCACAACGAACTTTTTGATTCAAATTTACATGTATTCATTTTATAGCATACAGCAGCACTAGGCCCAAACTTTAATATGATGTAACAAATGTGAAGATTCGAATTGAGTGGACTTCGTTTTCTTGGCACTGTGACTTGTGAGAACCAAAGTTATGCAGCTTGGGAGAGGAGAGTACATATGTTTGCCAATGACAGAATTTTAGAGGCTCACTACTCTCAGCAGCCTATTATATTACCTTCGTATTTCTCTCTCGAGTTGTCTTCAACGTTGTCCTCACGCTCCAATGACTTATCGTTTGCCTCTGGTGCCGTTTCACCTCCTACAACAGGTCCTCCTCGGAAGATATTCTTACCCTCAATGAACAAGTCGTCGTATGGATTAGGAGCGAAAATGTCCATGTCGGATCTTGATTCTGATGCTGGCATCTCAGGCTTGGGATCCTGATGTTCACTAGACCAATCCATCTCAATATCATCACACCCGATTGTCTCATAAATCAAGTCATCGTCTTGATCATGGTCACTCTTATCTGGCGACAGTTCGTTCAGGTGTTTAAGTTCCCAGGGCTGCAATTCATCAGAACCAGCCTGGCTGAGTCTTGATTCACTTCTCGGGGGTGTAAAGACCTCCTCCTCCTTCTCAAAGCAATGGTTACCCGGATCAGCAGCAGATACCACACCGACTTCCTCATCGTCAGCTTTGGTTTGTAAAGCATCAGTCGAGGCATTGAACGGTCGTGTCACTTTCTGGTGTTCAAATTTCGGTCGGGGACTAGCGGAACGTTCCTCCTCTCCATCACCTTCAGGTTTCACCACAGTGTACAGACTAACATCAGCAATCTTTCCACCAGATCCAGGAATCTCTTCACCTGAGCGGACGTTCTTTCTAAGGGTCACAATCAGAGGTTCTACCCCTGGTAAACTCTGCCAGCTATCACTCTCGACAGCGTCAATCTCCTGCCTCTCAGAGCCAGAGGATTTTTTCTTCTTTGATCTTTTCTTCTTCTTCTGTTCCAACTTGTCGCCATCTACTCTTCTCTCACTGGCAGCCCTCTGACCTTTGACCTTTTCGCCGTCAACTCTTCTCTCACTGGTAACCCTTTGACCCTTGACCTTTTCGCCGTCACCTCTTCTCTCACTGGTAACCCTTTGACCCTTGACCTTTTCGCCGTCAACTCTTCTCTCACTGGTAACCCTCTGACCCTTGACCTTGTCACCGTCAACTCTTGCCTCACTGGTAACCCTCTGACCATCAAGCTTGTCGCCATCAAATCTTCTCCTACTGGTAACCATCCGACTTTCGACCTCGCCACAGGACACATCATTTACCTTGCTATCTGGTTCATTCTCCTCGATCACTAACTTACTCTCTGAACTCTGATCAGCAGAACCTGAACTCCAATGGTCAAGACTGACGGACTCGCCGACCTTAATACTTCTTTGGGATGTGCTCTTTGATGCGCTTGCTGCGTGACTGACACTCTGCCTCTCTTGGGCTACTTTCATCTCTTTTGTCGAGCCGCTCTCTCGATCACCATGCTTCATTTGAACCTTCATCTCTGAAACATTCGGTCTCGGTACTTTGCTTCTAGAAGATATCACTTCCTGCCGACTGCCACGAAGATTGATGGAACCATCTGGTTTTGAGCTTCCATTTTCTTTCTCTTCTCGACCCAAGTATGTGAGGATCACGCCTGGAAGTGCCTGCAAGAAGAAAAGGTTGATTATTTCTTGTATTGTCTGTTCATATCATAAACTTTCGACAGAAAACTGTCACGTGGAGCGGCGCCTTTAATTAGGCCTACTGACATAAGTGTTGGCCATAGAGTTTGGGGAGGAAGATTGCGGTCTTATGGACGTAAAAGAATCACCAACCCATCGCCCACTTGAACAGTGAACAGTATCATAAATGATTTATTATAACAGTTGGTCAACCTAACAGCAACAAATATCTGTATCTACTAGTATACATTAACCAAGCAGGTAACAAAGAAATATATCTGTAAAATCTACAAAAGATGGACGGAAGGTAATCACGCTGGTCTGTTTTTCTTGCCATACACCAGTTATGAGCTCTAGTATTAGAAACCATCTGCAGCGAAACAACATACAAGTAACAGTCTTTGTTCGTCGTTCATAAACCTGTCCAGTGGCATTGTGAAAAATGCCACTGGAGTCGATGAAGGATTTGGTATAGGCTTGGAGGAATTCCTCCAAGGTATAAGGGCACAGAAAAACGACCAGCGGGATTGTACATACATGTAGAAAGAAATAAACATGCAATAACAATATCCAACGTCAACAATGAATACAACTGTTATGATTAAAATGTGGTGGCAGTCATATTTCTGTAAATACAATCCTTTCAATAGGTATTCAAGAAGAATCTTTCATTCTATTGTCTTTCCACCATTCTTTCCACCATGTCTTTCCATCATTCTGACATAAATATGCACCAACAACAAATTCCAATAGATGTACATTTGAATAGGCCTACATTAAATTGGCCACATTTGAATTCTCATCACGCTGTCAATAACTTGTTCATGAGTGACGGCTACGGTTGGTTTCCTTCTTATCCCATCAGTTCGATGACCGGGCTGGCACAAGTTTTGATGACGGTTCCATCCTGATGGTCGTTGGTGTGATCACCATCTGGCTTACACTCATCAGGATCGCCTGTCAGACCTACATGGAAGAAAATAAAAAAGTTTTTTTTTTAAAATATCAAACAAGAATGTTGCCGGACAGGATGACACAGCTATGATACTGGAAACTTCATTGGCCGATTTCACAAAGGGCGTTTAAGACTTAGACGCGTGTAACTTCGTCAAATGCATGGTGGAAGGGTGTGCATTTATAGTGAAGTTACACGCGTCTAAGCCTTAATCGCACGATGATCACCCTTTTTGAATACGGCCCCATGTCTTTTAGCATAAACTAATAAAAGATATCATATACTTTTAGTCACACAAACCATACTTACTGTTGAGGTCATCGAATTCGTCAGGGAAATGCTCCCTCAGAAGCTCAGTAAAGACCTCCTCAAGTATTTGACAGTCTTCTAGAATCTTGCCAGACTGAAATATCAAACACAGTGTCAACAAACTCAGAAAACTGGATGTGGAATGAACGAAGTCATCATCCATGGGGCCTGTTTTTTGGAAGGAATCTCGTGTTTCAGAAACGTTTGGAGAGGACATTTAGAAAACTGACTCCAATCGTGCCACAAGAAAAAGGCAGCTTTGCCGACTAATGGCATCAGACATGATAAACATTGCCAACCCTTTCTAGAAAAAGTAAACCGTAGCATGCAGAGAACGTGAACTATTCTCACCTGCCTGTGTGATTGGTTGATACGCTGAATTCCCTTGCGATGTTACCCGAAATTTGCAGCCGCGATGTTCGCATGAATTCTGTCGCAAGTTCGGTAACACGGTGCGTTGTGTAACAATGCGGTAATATTCATGCAAATATTGTCGGCTATCCTACACGGACAAGATATAGGGCCTAAATCAACATAATCAACGAATAAAAAGAGAACACTTCAACTGACCTTGTTGTAGAGATGGCAGTTCCAGAAGATCCTCTTCACGTCGTGTACGAACTCCCTCAGCTGGCTGTAGGCCCGTTCGGCTAGTTTCCGTGCGATCCAATCCAACCACATTGGTCGTTTTACGATCTTGTAATAATCCGCAGGTAGCTAAAACGAATGAAATGAAATGGAAGCAATGATATGGTATGATAGATGCTAGGGGAAAGCTTGTGAAACTCCCAATAGCTAAAAGCTGTGGCTACACCACGAACATGGACAAGGGTAGCATTGATTGAGAAAAGCAGAGCTAAAAGTAGACGAAGGTTTTGCAGGGATCATGCCCGTAATTATCCTTGAAGGGCTAAACTTACCTCTTCATGTTTTTTCTTCCTGTCACTGGCAAAGGGATCACTCTCATCCATGTTCCACAGCTCGTTCAGGATCTTGGTGCAGGACTGGAAAGAATACAGAGGATAACGAATAACTAAGAAACCATCTACTAAGAGGAGGCAAGTTGGACGTCGCGCAATATCGACTCCAACTTCAGACTACAATGTACATGTGGTGACCAAGTACACAACCGCCAGCCAAGTCGTCCGTCCATTAATGGTGCACTGGTGGGACAAAGAGGCAGAAACCACACAAATTAATGAATTTCGAGGGAAAACGAGTGGAAATAAACTTCCTGTCAAATGCCATAGTACTAGTAATTCCTTAGATTGGCTGCCAACATATTCCACACTTGGCATACTAACCGCGGTATGGGCAAACCCTCTCCTCTTGCCAGGTGTAATCGTCTCGGGAGACAAACTTATCAACTTCTTACATCGTCTTGACCTCCTTGGGTGGACTGTCATCATCTCTGAGAGTTCATTGTTCTCCACCATGTTTACGGCTTTGGACCTCTTTTTAACTGGGCTTGGCTTCCTGTCATGACAGTTAGGGCTGCAACTCTTCCTTGCTGGACTCAAGTTGGATTGCGATTTTCTTGCAGGCGTAACGTAAGTGGTTGACTTCCTCGGAGGGCTAGTGTTCGTTCGTGGCTTTCTGTTAGGGCTGGTCTTGACCTCTTGCATTTTGCTTGGACTGGCATTTGCTCGGAGAGGGCTCGTTTCCTCTGGTTTCATTAAGCTCGTTTCGTCGACAATCTCTGGCAGGATATCAGCAGGATCGAGGATAAATCCATCTGCCTGAGGCCCTCTCGTCGGGTATGGACATTTTCCCTTCTTGGGTTTCTGATGAAACGGCCCCAGGGGATCTTCTGATGATGACCCTGTCAGTGAAATACTAAAACAATTGGTACAGGAATCTCACCACGATCTTTCGACCACTACTAGAACTAGAACTGTGAAATTTGCTTAACAGCAAATTTGATGGTCACCACATTGTGCATTGCAGTTTTGGGAGTCTGGAGGAAGGGGGTGAAGAAGGTGGATGTTTGGGTCCATGGGTGAGACAAATGGGTGTGGCTCTTTGGGTGACACTGCAGATGGGTCGCAGAGTCAAGTATCAAAGAACGAAATTTTTTAAAGAATACAGAAGTTTATTTTTAAAATAGAAATTGGAAAGTGCATGGTGAAGCAGGTCTCATACACGTATCTCATCAATGCCAATAAAGATGAAAATTTCAAATTACAGATAAAAATTTCAAAACATAATATTTCTTGAAGGCAGTAGCTATCCTCGTGAATACTCTCATCTCAGGCTTAGTGAGTTAGTACTGATCTGATGTCTGATTTAAAGATGACGACGCTTTAGGCCCGCTATGCATCTTCCGACCCGAGCAGAGACAACATGACATGTACAAACTTTCGCAGCTGAAATGAAAAAAAAAAGAAATTAGGGCCTAGGCCTAGGCCTAATGTCAGAGCAGGGGGGCCTGGCTGGGCCTAGCCCGAGGCATGATTGATTGATAGGCTTCATAATGGCCTATAGTATAGTATACCTGCCCCTGCTCACAGCTAGCTGGCCATGCGGCTTGTATGTGCTAGCTAAGCATGCTAAAGCAGGGGGCCATGCAGGCTAGGCTGTCAAACCGAAGTGAACCTGAGCGCTGCGCTGTGCATATAGGCCTACTGTGTGTACAGCGATACACACTACACAGCACCACTCATTTGCATAGCTAGCCTAGGCCTATCGGCCTACGAACCGAGCGTAGGCCTACACATGTCATTTTATCTAGTGAATGCTGCGAACGGATGATTGATGTTTCTCTTTATTAGGTCAAAGTCACTTGAATACTTTGGATAACTGGATAAGAACAGATTTTTTAGACAAGATAATCAACGAACTCACCTCATGAGGATGTAACATGTGCATGCGTGTGGTCCTGCACTACGACGTACCTCCAGTGTCAGGCCCTCTCAAAAATGTTGAATAAAACAAATAACGCAGCATCACTCGAAATTATTTATTTATAAGAATATTGTTATAACAACAATGCAAAGCAGTCACGAAAAGAAAAGATGTGGGTTTATTTTCTTGCCAAAATAATGGACTGTTCAAAGGAAGCCCCGACTCCAAAGCTACCAAGTGGAGTCCTCCACACACAGGCCCCTTCGCATCAGCCAATGAGAAATCAGTATGGGAAGGACATGTGCTTTGTACCTAAAAATAGAATGCGCTAAAAATTGGGAGAAAATCGCTTCAAAATCAACTAAACGGTCGACTTTTTCAACAAAATTTGTGTCGTTGCACTAGATGAAATTACCACCTATGAAACTGAGGTGATGAATTCTTTGTTCATTGAGCCGTTTGGCTGGATTCGTGTCATAATTGCCCAGGAAGAAAAATCCAGAAGAAGAAAGAATCCTGAGTGAATTCAATATGGTCACCACACTGTGAGGTGTGGTGACCATAATTACCGGCAATTATCAAAGAAGTGACCGAACGTATTTTCTCTTAAATGAATCTTTCCAAAACATAAAGATCACATTGCTGTACTAACCACTTGACCCTTCGATCGATGCAGGAACCTGTCCGAACGATGATGACAAGTCCTTCTTTGTGTGATCCTTCTGCTCACGAGGCCCCCTACTCCAAGATCCATCAGGAGAAGACAAAGTCGAGAAGTTTCGTCTCGGTGGTGATCTGTTTGGAACAGTTCCATCTCTTGGCATCCCTTCACTTCCGAGACTGACCGATCTGGGCAACGACTGCGACTTGGTGTCGTTCACATTGAAGTTCGAGAATTCTTTATTATGTGGTTGGCTGGGGCTTGGGAGGAGATTTCGGAGGCAAGGACAACCTGGCCTACAAACTGGACAAAGATGTGACACCGGGCAATCTCGAAGTAGATCACCAGACTTCCGTGGTGTGACTGGAGAACAGCGGCACTTGCTGCGTGCCAATCCGTCCAACGCCGCAGGGGAAGCGCCCACTTTGAATGGGGAATGCTTACTGTTCAGCAAATCCAGCTGTTTGGCAGGTGAATAACTTTTCCAACCATCTCCTGCATTTCTCTCTGCAGCATGATCCCTTTGTTTTGGACTCTGCTCTGAATTGAAGCCACCAACATTGAATTTCTCTTGCCCAATTTTCCCGAGTGCACTGACGGTCCCTTGATGACGCCCATCTTTGACCTTCTCTTGTGCATCCATACAATTATCTCCGTTTCCTACGCGTATATTCTTCCCACACTGAGGAATCCCTTCCTCATCCCAAAAAGGCCTCACGATGACCGCCATTTCTCCCCGGGTGGCTGGTCTCATGTATTTCGTTCCATCTTTAGAAGTGCAGTCCAGGATGACAGCTTCCGAATCTGGTGAATAGAAACAGCCGGAGACGATCTCCTCAACTTCATCATGATGTTCAGGAGGCGTTGTTTCAAACAACCACCACCGCCTTCCTGCCATAAGATCAGCGACTTCAGAAGATTGTTGACAGTCCTTTCCCAATCCATTCATCACAGTTCTGCCCTGCCCAATTCGTACACCGCTGGTGGCAACATTTCCTGTCATACTAGGCCAGTATATCTTTCTAACATTCAGCTGCACAGGGCTAGGCTTCACGGGAGTCGTCGTCAGTTCACACGGACCTGTCCCTGTCTCAATCCTCAGAGGATTCTTCGGAGAAGTATCAGTCCTGCTCCTTCCTATACTCCTGCTAGAGGCTGGCATCTCTTCATCAAGAGATGGCCGGGAAGAGATCTGGCCATCAATTCTTCTCAAACATTGGCTGCTCGACTGGCTAGGGGTGCCAATCATAGCATTCTCCCTGATGTCTATTCGATCGTCTTGACTGAAGTTCTTTTGTATCAAGTTGGAATCACCATTTGTTTCTCTCCACTCCTCAGTGACCAGCGGCAAGGTGTCCACTCTAATCCTGCTAGACGGCGCTGCCTGTCGAACTGGAGTACTGGTCACTGCCCCTTCCTCCATCAGCTCATGCCTCCATTCAGCTGAACGACTTGGAACCACATCAACTTGGCAAAGTCTCTTTCTCTGATGGCGACACCTCTCACTGGCTGGCGTCTTCTTAAGTACCTCCTTCGATATTGACAGACACTGGGATATGTTGGACTGGCTGACACTTGAATCTGAACTGTCAGATGAGAGCACCAATCTCTTCCGCTTGTTATCTATAGTATTACCGATTGAATCCATTAAATTTTTACTGTACGGTGTCGTAGTGTTGAACGGCTGATGAACAGGCATTGGAGTGAGAGAGGGCTGCACACGTACGTCAAGGGAATCAGGTTCTAGCGCTTCCTTCGAAGTACTTGAAACTTTTGATGGGCATGGCAGCACATCTAACGCCGTCATTGAATCTGAACATATTGCTGAGTCATATTCTTTCGTCCTACCAGAGGATTCCAACAAAAGTTTGGCTGTGACAAGGTCGTAGTTCAAGTTGGACATCATATTCTTGTAGGCAACGGCGTGGAATTCCTTCAGATTGTGTTCAAGGTTATTCTCTAGTCCAGGACAATGAATGACTTTGAACAGCGCCTTTTGAGCAGTCAGCGAACTTGTTAGGTATCTGATGATGTCTGTACTCAATTGCATTTGAGCCTCTGTACACCTTTCAGGACGACAGCTTTCCAACACTTTCTGAATCACCAGTAGCTCCTGCTTGATCTTCACACTTGTCTCCAGCTGATGATCGCTGTCAACTTCTTTGTTGATATCTTCCAGCAGTGTGATCAATCCTTTTATGTCTTCAGCGAGCAATTTTCCTCTTCCGTCATCCTCTTCATGTTTCAAACCAATGCCCACGACCTGCAGACTTCCATGACCAGAGTCCACATTACATGAGCTATCATTCCCGTAGTCTGACTCGTAACACTCGTCATACATGGTGATTTCACGACTCATGTTGCAGATGAACCCCAAAGATGCTGATCCCGAAAGGCGGTCCTTGATTACTCCTTGAGCTGTACGGCCTTTTACCTAAAAGGACAAGAAATCTCTTTAAGAGGGTTAAGGATTTCGACTTCGAGCAAACACCACGAAGGAAGTGGAGGTTAAACTTGTTCTGGTTGCGTATTGTTGCAGTTTTCATGAAAACGTCACATGAAATTGAGTAGTGGGAAATATGGAAAAGCTGTGATGAAAATCCAACGGTAAGCTTACCTCCAAGTAGCTCGACCAATCACGGGTACATCCCAGGTACGTGTCCCCTTTTACCATATCCTCGTCGTAGCATTCATCCCAAACGCCCTGGTCTCCGTCCTCTCCACACGGCCGTGATCTCTCATTCAGACTGATTGCCTGACCCTCGATGAACAGATCATCCCGGACGTCGCCAGATATTTCATCATAAGGCGCATCTTCTATGTCTTCGAAAGCTGAAGTAGAATAGAAAATGTAACTCATTGCTATCATTGAAATTGTTCATGGTTTCATTAACACATAGGGTGATCACTACAAATCCCGTTGCGAGTGCATGCCCCTAAGGCGCTATCGTGCACAACGAACTTTTCGATTCAAATTACATGTATTCATTTTATAGCATACAGCAGCACTAGGCCCAAACTTTAATATGATGTAACAAATGTGAAGATTCGAATTGAGTGGACTTCGTTTTCTTGGCACTGTGACTTGTGAGAACCAAAGTTATGCAGCTTGCATGGGAGAGGAGAGTACATACATGTATGTTTACCAATGACAGAATTTTAGAGGCTCACTACTCTCAGCAGCCTATTATATTACCTTCGTATTTCTCTCTCGAGTTGTCCTCAACGTTGTCCTCACGCTCCAATGACTTATCGTTTGCCTCTGGTGCCGTTTCACCTACAACAGGTCCTCCTCTGAAGATATTCTTACCCTCAATGAACAAGTCGTCGTATGGATTAGGACAGAAAATGTCCATGTCCGATCTTGATTCTGATGCTGGTATCTCAGGCTTGGGATCCTGATGTTCACTAGACCAATCCATCTCAATATCATCACACCCGATTGTCTCATAAATCAAGTCATCTTCTTGATCATGGTCACTCTTATCTGGCGAAAGTTCGTTCAAGTGTTTAAGTTCCCAGGGTTGCAATTCATCAGAACCAGCCTGGCTGAGTCTTGATTCACTTCTCGCGGGTGTAAAGACCTCCGCCTCCTCCTCAAAGCAACGGTTACCCGGATCAGCAGCAGATACCGCACCGACTTCCTCATCGTCAACTTTGGTTTGTAAAGCATCAGCCGAGGCATTGAACGGTCGTGTCACTTTCTGGTGTTCAAATTTCGGTCGGGGACGAGCGGAACGTTCCTCCTCTCCATCACCTTCAGGTTTTACCACAGTGTACAGACTAACATCAGCAATCTTTCCACCAGATCCAGGAATCTCTTCACCTGAGCGGACGTTCTTTCTAAGGGTCACAATCAGAGGTTCTACCCCTGGTAAACTCTGCCAGCTATCACTCTCGACAACGTCAATCTCCTGCCTCTCAGAGCCAGAGGAATTTTTCTTCTTTGATCTTTTCTTCTTCTTCTGTTCCAACTTGTCGCCATCTACTCTTCTCTCACTGGCAGCCCTCTGACCTTTGACCTTTTCGCCGTCAACTCTTCTCTCACTGGTAACCCTTTGACCCTTGACCTTGTCACCGTCAACTCTTCGCTCACTGGTAACCCTCTGACCATCAAGCTTGTCGCCATCAAATCTTCTCCTACTGGTAACCATCCGACTTTCGACCTCGCCACAGGACACGTCATTTACCTTGCTATCTGGTTCGTTCTCCTCGATCACTAACTTACTCTCTGAACTCTGATCAGCAGAACCTGAACTCCACCAATGGTCAAGACTGACAGACTCGCTGATCTTCATACTGCTTTGGGATGTGCTCTTTGAGACGCCTGCTGCGTGACTGACACTCTGCCTCTCTTGGGCTACTTTCAGCTCTTTTGTTGAGTCGCTCTCTCGATCACCATGCTTCATTTGAACCTTCATCTCTGAAACAATAGGTCTCGGTACGGGTACTTTGCTTCTAGAAGATATCACTTCCTGCTGACTACCACGAAGATTGATGGAACCATCTGGTTTTGAGCTTCCATTTTTTCTCTCTTCTCGACCCAAGTATGTGAGGATCACGCCTGGAAGTGCCTGCAAGAAGAAAAGGTTGATTATTTCTTGTATTGTCTGTTCATATCATGTGATGTTGCAGGTTGCAGGATGGGTTGCAGGATGTTTCATGTTACAAGATGATACATCACAGACTGGCTAAAGTGCATCTCTTCTCATGAAATCCTCAAACTGAGACCGGGACTGGTGATACAAAGTGCCATTTAGTACTAAGATCATACGCTGTTGTCCCCTCCCTGTAATCAGTTTTAAATCATCACAAAAAGATACTCACCTTTGGCTCGATGCTTTTTTCCTCCTGTCGAACTTTAGTTGACGTCGTGGACTTGAAGCTTTCGGTCTCGGCACCAGTCTTTGCTCCCACAGAATTTGGGGTTTGAGTGTCAGCATCAACTTTACCAGCAACAGATGGTGAACCTGATGAGACCCTAGGATTTCTGTCCTCTTGTGTACAACGAACATCAGCTTGCCTTAGAGGTCCATCCATAGTCTTCCTTGGCTGGACCTGTTGCTTCAGTTTTGCGTGAGGGACACTAAGCTTCGGAGAGGTTGGAGTGTCACTGAGTTGTTTACTAACTCCAAGATATACCGGTATATTACCTGTAAATGACTGCCGACTAGATGTGGGTGATTGGAGCCTAGATTTTATAACTGAGCTGCCTGGTACTGGAGAAGTAACTCTGCTTTCGAGGAGTGAGTGGTATGATATGGGAGTGACGCCGATAGAGGTACTGGACTTTCTCCCATTGGTAGCCAAGGCCTGTTTCAGGGGAGATGGGCTGGTCGGATCGGTTGTGCAGATAACCGCCGCTTCCTTGTCAACAGGTTTTATCCCTGAAGCTGTATGCGCAAGGGAAGACACCCCCTGGTGATTGGCCGTTACTGATTGTCCAGTTGGTGTCATCGTGGTCTTGGTCGTCTTCTCCGATGTTGAGGAACCAGCTGTCTTTGATCGTCCTTTCCTAATGTTCGACCCAGTGGAATTCGTCATGTTCTTGCCTCCTGAAGTAACTGGTACAGGAATCTTCTTTGACGTACAAGTTGTTGTACTAGCTACAGCAATCTGTATCTTCTCTTTAGACTTCTTGGCTGTGATTCGAGGATCACTACAGGCCTCCTTTTGGATCAGAGCCGTGCTATCATTGGCTGATGCTAGAGAAGCTGAAACGACTCCGGTCCCTTTTTGAGGCACTGCAGGCGAATTTGATAACAAGGGAATGCTTGATGTGGTCAGATCTCCAGGAATAGTTTGGCTATGCGATTCATATTTACCAAAAGTTTTCTTACCTATAGGGGACTTCTCAGCATCAGGTATCTTACTGGTAGGCAAATTCTTTTCTCTTGCACTCTGTTTTTTCACACGTTGTTTACTTGAGAAACTCGTCTCCGTTACCACAGCTCTGCCACCATGGCTACTGTCAGCTCCACACTTCACAGGGGCGCCACCGTCTGTCTTCTGTGTGGGGGTAACCTGACCTTTCTTTTCATCAAGACACGTACCACTCTTCCTACGACGATCTTTGCTTGAAGATTTCACCAAATTAGTCTTTGCTTCAAGTGGTTTATTTGAGGGTTCATTTGTTGCTTTACGTGCCTTGTTCTCAGATTGCATGATGTCTCTTGGATTCGGAGTGGAGACCTCCCGACTGCTTTTCCCCTTAAATTTCGATTCTCCATCACGTTTAGTGTATGGGCCTCTTCCTCGTGATCCAGACTTTGTAGGGTCTTGATCCTCACCCGAGGGCGACGCAGCCAATTCATGAGAGGTAGTTACAGATTTAGTATGTGTTTTTACACAGGCATCTCTCCCATGGCTCTGGTCTCTGTGGTGTGGGTGGTTATGATGTGAATCCTTGGAACTTGCCACACCTCTGCTGAACTCACTAGACACATCATCTTTGTGTCGCCGCCTTTCTTTCCTGTTTTCTACATGTCGTGTTTTGTCCTTATCTGACCTAATGTCCAGAGATCCAGACGTTCTTTTGGGCTTCTCCAACTGCTCCTTAGAACCATCACCACGGGCATCTCCATGGGGTGTACCACACATCTTCTGAGATACGTTCTTCGCCTCAGACATTTTTGTTGGTGATCTGTTGTTCATGATCTGTACGTTCTTTTGAATCGTTTTCATTTCTGATTGCTCCTTATTCCGATGATCAGAAACCCTTGCCTTGTGGTCATTGCTACAATGTCTAAAAGGTGACCTCTGGGTCTGTGATCCCTTGTCATTTGTTGTTTTGAAGGTTATTTGTTCTTGCAATTCTTGTCGTTTCGGCGCACCAGGACAGGAACTGGGGGGTGGTGTTACGAGTTCATTGCCAACGGAAGCCGAGACACTCGTTCGTTGCGGGTTTTCTGTGCTCGGCTTTGGACTACGATAGCATTTTTCTGTCTGACAAGATTCAAGTTGATTGCCACACCTCTGCTGAACTCACTAGACACATCATCTTTGTGTCGCCGCCTTTCTTTCCTGTTTTCTACATGTCGTATTTTGTCCTCATCTGACCTAATGTCCAGAGATCCAGACGTTCTTTTGGGCTTCTCCAACTGCTCCTTAGAAACATCACCACGGGCATCTCCATGGGGTGTACTACACGTCTTCTCAGATGCGTTCTTCGCCTCAGACATTTTTGTTGGTGATCTGTTGTTCATGATCTGTGCGTTCTTTTGAATCGTTTTCATTTCTGATTGCTCCTTATTCCGATGATCAGAATCCCTTGCCTTGTGGTCATTGCTACAATGTCTAAAAGTTGACCTCTGGGTCTGTGATCCCTTGTCATTTGTTGCTTTGAAGGTTATTTGTTCTTGCAATTCTTGTCGTTTCGGCGCACCAGGACAGGAACTGGGGGGTGGTGTTACGAATTCATTGCCAACGGAAGCTGAGACAATCGTTCGTTGCGGGTTTTCTGTGCTTGGCTTTGGACTAGGATAGCATTTTTCTGTCTGACCAGATTCAAGTTGCAGCTTGTCAACTTTTTCTGCCGTCATTCCAAACATAATGTTCTGTCTTGCGTTATTTCCTGATCCTAAACCAGCCGTTCTCGGAGATGAACCGTCTGTTTTTGCAACCCACTTGTACTTATTCACTTGGTTTGAGATAAGCCTTCTTTCCTTAGCTTTGAGGGCTTCAATAGTTGCTGTGTCGTTAAGATTCGAGAATGACACCGTGACTACAGAAGGAGCTAGGTTCTCCACTCCAGACAGTGCTCTACCATGATTGTTTGGCAAAATGAGAATCAAGGGCTCTTGTTTCTTCACCCCCATTCTGGTATTATGTCCACGACTTTCTGTTTTCCTTTCCGTCGTCTGTGAACCACAGGATACATGTTCCCCCACAGACTTTGCTGCTCCTCCAGTGTCACTGGCA
>NMRB01000282.1:0-14576 GCA_002633025.1 Notospermus geniculatus
ATTTATCACGGGCTCTTGAACTTTTATTCAACTTCGAAAAGTCAAAATGACGCTTTGTTCCAATGAAGTGCGAGGATGGTGTTAAAAATTCACGTGAAAGCGGATGACGTTTTGAATTCGTTTGACGACATTTGTATTTTCTTTAGCAATTCTTTGAAATTTGATTGAACAAAAGCCCAGCCTCTGTGTACTTGTCTTCTAATGGACCTGTGATCACTGAGGGGTACACGTCAAAAAAATGAGTCGCTTTTTAGCATTTGAAATCTGATGCTTTGTATAACGAGTGGCGAAAAACTTGCCTCGATGATAGTACAACAAACGGCATAAAGCAAGCCTTTAAAGCTGACATTTGCGAACGCCATTTTTATCGTTAGAAGGTTACCACATACATTGTAATATCTCATACCGGTATTCGGCAGATTGCAATGATGAACAACGAAAATACGTTACTTTAATCTCGTATGACAACGACATTTTCTTGATTCCAGGCTCCTGCATGTCTTTCGCTTCGGTGGACGATAAGAGTAGCTCACTGAATATTGAACTCAGAAAACTGATGAATTCTGATGAATATGTAGTTCACTGACATCGTTACTTGAAATAACGATGAAGTGCATTGTAATCTTTGTATTTACAACAAATGCAAACGCGTTTCTCAATACATGGACTTGGCTAATACGGTAATGCTCAGAAAATGACTCCCACACTATTCAGATGCACAAAGCCGTGGAAACAATTTATAATGTGAAACTAGAAGCATCATCTACATGTACGGCGCAATCAGATGTAAGACAATAATTACATCTTTTTCTAACAATTTCGACGCCATGACAGATTAAGTGTCGTTATAGCTCCGACCAAATTACGATATCACGCGTATGTCGTTAATGCATGGGGTTTCTCACGCAATTCCACATGACTTCCGGTTCCTGCATTCGTCCAGACTGAGTGAAGCCTCGGCCCGGATGATTTCAACATGACAATGGGTACATTGTAATACTTTAAGCTTTGCTGCGTGATAATTCGCGATGAAGTCAACGGTTGGTTGGAAGGACTTAATACAGTCGGCGTCGAACGGATGAAATAGGATCGGCTTGGTGCCATACGTCGGTTTGAAGTGCATCATCATGATAGTCTATCGCCCAATCAGAGACACCGACACAAAAGTCTGATACGACAGATGTAACCTCTTTTACCACTGGTCAGTTTTTCGAAAAGATGCTCACTTGTCACCCGATGTCCACTCTCCATCCTGATCGATAATCTCCACGCTGACGCCGTTGTTGGCCATGCTTCAGAGTGTAGTTGTTCAACATCTTGTGCAGTAAAAACATCTTTTTTACGCGAGTATCAGCGAAGTGCACTGACAGTACTCTCAGAGGACACGGCACCTTTTGCGACAACTGGTTCAATACATGGTCTCGGTCAAGCAACCTCTGGTGAGACCTATCCGTCAGAGCAAATCGATTTCTATAGAAATATATATCTTCTTTCCCTCATCAATGGTGAAAGTATCCATAGAATGGTACATAAATATTGAGCGATTGTATACAGTGCAGCTGGATCAGAGGCCGACGATATGATACTTGAGATGGGTGGATTCCTGGGAGACAATGTCTTTGTACTGAAGTATGCATCAGGAATTTGATACTGCAATGCAGCGGTGTTGTAATGGGAGTCTTTGCTATGTATTGGAGCAGAAGTTGACATAAATGTAGAACGCCTAATCAATAACTTTTCATAATAGGCCTATCCTCTAGCCCTTTCTAATTAAAAGTCTCAAAAATTCCAGGCTCTGTCGGCAGTCAAGTCCCTGTCGACCACACCCAGTACAACATGGAGTCCATCTGAGATATATTTTGGGGCTTCCATGTTGTTCCCCGATACATGGGTAAAGATACCCAAAACATGGGTAAAGATATACTTTATTTTCAGTGCTATGACCAATAGGACCTGAGATATTGCCGAAAAATGGCTATTTTGGTGGCCATATTTAAAACCAATATGGCGGCCACCAGCGGGCGCGAATTTTTGGGGTCCATTTTTTTCATGATCCTTACATGTAGGTATCAAAGTACCCATGTGGGGAATTTCATGCTTTCTTGAAGAAGTGAAAGATTTTTACCCCTACTACAGGCCCTGCAATGCCCACGCGTCAACAGGAAATGTGACTCCATGACGTCATTCGGTTCGTTTCTCGCAGCGCAATCACGGGACTCCCATTAACTATTCATGACCGATGAGTAGGCCAGATCGGAACGGGGAGTAAATTACTGGTGAAAAACTTAGTCAGGAACTTGGGTATGATGGAGTAGAAGATTGCAATCACACAGACGGTCGATGAAAGTCAGATCTCGCTGAGACATCCATTCGCCTTCGACGCATGTAAAATTCTTGGTTCTTCGGCTGCGGACTAAATTATCGCTAGTTCCTTGCTAAGGAAAGCAATCAACACTTGTTGGAAGTGACAAATTGCTGCTATTTTAACAAGGCCGGAACGTCCATTAGTTAGAAATTACTGTTGCATCGCAGGGCCGTGACTCCCTGCGCGGTAGGATTAGGGTGGCCCATTAGGCAGGTAAGGTGCCCATCACAGCTTCTTTGCGGATTGAAAGTCATCCCCGTAATCTATATATTTCGAAACTTTTAACGGTTTCAATTTGAATAAGTGGATTGCTTGTAAGTGATGTTGGATCGTCTGAGTTTTTAAAGCGTATGACCATCTTCATCATTTTAAGTCAGCCTGGGTATATGTACTTGCAATCATGGTTGTTAGCCATAACGACATCTGACAGGCACAATTACCATGCAATATTTTGACATCCGGTAATCTGTCTTCTTCGAACATACGTCATTACCATGGTCTTACTAGCATGTTTTTCCTACATGTATATGAGAAAGGTGGTGCATTTGGTCCTGAATATCGAATAGTGTACACCGGCTGCTATCCAGATAGTTATAAATCCAGATATATGACGTTCAGGGTTCCCAATGGCGTCATTTTTTTCGACGATTTTCCCAGGTTTTTGACTGGGATAATTGAAAAAAAACCTCGTTGACACTTGAACCCTGTCGCCGTCACTACTACGCTAATATAAAACTATCCTCGGAGGAGCACAGGATCAACAGTGTAGATGGACATGTACGTCATCTGTGTTGATTTTTATTTTTTTCTCATGGTGCTCCGCTTCTATGTCGACACTTCATCGACGAACTCTAAATGACGGTAGCTAAATGGCAAGTACACAGTGTTGTACTGACAGTCAAGAACATCCAGCGGCAAGTTCTTTTTGTCTCGAATAAAAATGACCATTTTGTTTGATGTAACGTAGATATTGAGAACCCTAGAGAGAAAAAGGTCCTTTGATACGATAGATCTTCTGTATCTATAAAAGTAATCCGAATGTTTGGGAAGCTGGCCGATCGAATTCTACAGACGTAGAAAAAACATTCGTTCTTGGTGTGTTCGTGGATATATACTGTACTGTTTGAAGTTTGTATGTCCAGTGGCAGTGGTTCTCTCAGCGCTCTAACATTTACCTTGTAGTAGAGATAACGATGATATATAGGAAGTCAACTTCCAAAATTTCGAAAATTCCTCAGGCACTTTTCAGTATGGAACTCAGTATGGAGTATGGAATTCCATACTGAAAAGTGCCTGAGGAAGACCCCGGTTGGGGTCGAAAATTTTCGAAATTTTGGAAGTTGACTTCCTTTATCATCATTTTGTGTGTCGACTTTTGTGCTCTCTCTTTCTTTGGTAGTAGAGATAACAAGGTAACACGGGTAAGTGCGTCGAAATCGAATCGTCCGTCCAGTGACAATTGCCTTTCTTCTGTCTAAATCATACCTTGGTCGTCCTTGGTCACAGAGCGAGAGAGCACACATCACATGGGATCGCCACATCACATGGGATCGCCAGATGCTAGTACTACCGTCGGTGGACAGTTCAGTGACCGCTCAGGTCAACCATAGTTCGAATACTCCCCAGTTGCCTACATCGCCTACTTCACTCCTCACTCCTACCGCTTCCACTCGAACTTCGAAAATTAGGTGACTTTTATCCCCCAAGGGACATTTGATACATCCTGTTGCGGCCCTCCGTAGATTTTTCATCAGGTCAATACTAATTGAGCTAACTAGATAATCTAGCGAAAGGAAATGCCCATTTACCTGCCAGACACCCACCCCTGTTGCCGTATCACCAACATCCCCTGCAGTAATGGACAGGAGAGAGCAATATCGATATAATTGACCGATGGGCGATCCTTTCTTCAGCCCGTCGCTTCCCGTGTCTCGGATAAATGACCGATAATAAACCGGGGGATGGGAAAGTGGTAAGCATAAGTGGCCATCACGATAGACTCAAATAGTGGGCTATTGAACCCTATTAGGAGCCAATCAGGCGACCTGGTCACTTAATAAAGACATGGACTCAGTATTTCTTGCCTATATCCATGATTACTAGTGTCTGTTGTTGCGAAGGTCGCCGAACAGGAGGGTTGGACGCTTTCCAGGGGAGTTCTTTCTTGGGCCAGAACGAGCCATCATATTTACCGTTCCATCATCACTCCTTCCATGACAAAATACCATAAAGCTAATTCTCCACGTACATGTAGACGCTCTTAACGATGCTGCAGTTAGTTCAACGGCACAATACCACAATACCATAAAGCAAATTCGCCACGTAGGCGCTGTTAACGATGTTGCCGTTGGTTCAACGGCACAATACCACAATACCATAAAGCAAATTCGCCACGTTGACGCTGTTAACGATGTTGCCGTTGGTTCAACGGCACAATACCACAATACCATAAAGAAATTCTCCACGTAGATGCTGTTAACGATGTTGCCGTTGGTTCAACGGCACAATACCACAATACCATAAAGCAAATTCTCCACGTAGACGCTGTTAACGATGTTGCCGTTGGTTCAACGGCCAAATACCATCCAATTTTCCACGTAGGCGCTGTTAACGATGTTGCTGTTGGTTCAACGGCACAATACCATAAAGCAAATTCTCCACGTGTAGACACTGTTGACAATGTTGCCGTTGGCTCACCCATACCTGATGGCTTCCACCTAAAGGAACATCTTAGTTTCTCACCATCAGGGGAATATCACTTGAAGACATTGGCAGGAAAACATCACCATCCTAATCAACCAAAAAGCCATACTCTGTGTACATGTACAGTTCATGTAGTTACGGCTAGGCTCTGCGGTCTTGCGCCTCTGGAGACCAACTTCACCGAGTAAGCGAAATGTTCACCCAATCGAAAATGCGAACGGTGCGGCTGCTCTCAGAGGAGAGCAATTTCGGAGAAGGTATGGTGTTCTGTTTGGGTGATTTTACAGGTTAAGGGTAATAAGGGCACGAGGTAATCTCATGGTATTCGCGGGTTGAGAACACCAAGATCTGAACAAGGATGCTCTAAAGAGCCATAAAACGATTGCAACCAAGGCAAATTTCATTCTGAATTTTATTTACATATTTACAACATACTACACGATGCTCTTACTGCACTATCTGTGTCATTACACCAGCGGAAAACCTCCACGACCTCTATGTTCCCGACTGTCTGAAGCAAAAATTGTCGGCGCTTTTGGTTTCCAAGGATTTGTTTTAAAACGCGATTTATTTCTATATTTATTTCGATGCTGGCGTACGACCACAAACAACATCACCCTAATAATATAAACCGCCCAAGGTCATGAGATAAAAGGAAACGACAATACACAAATAAATCTTTGATCTTAATCCTTGTTCATTTCAGTTTTTACGAAAAAGATGAAAGATGAAAGCTTCATTCCAGGAACATTGATTCTCTGATCCTGTTGTCCAATTAGAAATAGGAATCCTCCATGCTAATTGTCTCTTCTGGTTCTTGAAAATCCCATCTGGTTCTCACCAGTCTATCTGGCCTGACGGTCATCTAGCCTGGTTCGAATCCACCACATTTCCCGTTTCTGAGGGGGTGAGAGCCTTGGGCGCGAAGGAAAATCGACGTGCCAATCAAAATCCGTGTTACAAATGCGAGCGTGAAGAGCAAAGAAAGTGTCCAACGGTGATTTGTTTCATGAGTTCTGATTGGCTCGGAGGCGGGGTCAAGTAGGGGTCAGGTTCATTAATAATTTATGCATTAACGGAAAAGATGACATGATTCGGACAAGGCTAAAGACGGAGTTGATACGGAGTCGATAGCCTTGTTTGGACAAGATGGTCTGTCCAAGAAATTGGTGGTACTATGTAGCATGAATTCGGACGGGATGTGCGGTTTGATTACACGTAGATTGTCCAGGTACTTAGCGAGATGGTATTCAGCTGTCCCTATCATCGAAACTACGGGCCTAAATGGGTGGTTCTTTTATATGCACCTTGGCTAATCCGTAGAGCTTTCCTGGTTGAGATCCGGTAGGATAGATTGGGTCAAAGATATTGGCCAGCCATCTGTAATTTATGGCAGGAAAATCCGCCACATTTTCAGACAGTACTACAACATGAATATCAGGGTTATTGTCACGGGTTCCTTCTGTATGTAGCGGTCAACAAGGAAACGTAGATCGTGTCGGTTTACAACCTTTAATCACTTGCACGGACGGCAGAACACTTACAATAACGTAACCGGAGAAACTGAAAATAACACCAGAAATATCCAATGGGCACACCATCCACTACTTAGTCTACTACCACAGCTATCAGCCACTCTACCCAACCACTTTACCACTGTATTTACTGATCACACCAGCTGATACTACTTGCTTCAAACCTACAAATTCTTTACTACACGTACTACAATATAATTACTCCACACCTCTGGTACGTTACTACTGAACACCAGTTACATACAAGACACATTTACTGGGAAACTGAAGCAATATTTACCCCGCAGGTCCCACAGTACTCCAACCTAGCCTTCTCTCCTGGACATTCTTCATGCTTCTGCCATACACACTGATCCCCACACCCAACATACCACAACTCTTAATCCACCCCAATCACATTACACCTCTCACACACTGACCTAAAAGACCTAAGGCAATTGGATAAAACTAGTCCACTGGAACCAAGCCTGCATTAAAACCGCTATTTACAGCCCGAAGAGGGACACAAAAGGGAGGTTTGTGACAGTTATCTTTACCACATTTAAGGTAAAAAACTATTTTTCGTTGAAGTGCCACACCTCCTTCATCCTGAGGGCCAATGTCATCTATAAATACACATGTCTGCGTGATGCAGGTGCTTCTTACATTGGTAAGACCAAAAGACACATGGCCCTCAGGATGAAGGAACACTTCACGAATAACAACTCAGCCATAAGACAACATCTTCTATCTTGCCCTACATGTCCCGAAGTTCAATCCCACTCAGAATCCTTCTCAATAATAGACTCTGGACGTTCTGATTTTGAATGTATCATAAAAGAAGCCTTGCATATCAACTCCTGTCAACCTAATCTGAACAAGCAATTATTCAACAGCGGTCATTTTTCACAATACAATTGTTCTAATCCTTTTATTCCAATCCCTTTTTCACGTGACTAATCCAGTGTAATAATTTTCCCTTTCTACTGTATGTATGCATGATTCTTGTTTTGACTTCAGTTGTAGACCTGAAGAGGAAGTATGTACTTCGTATCGAAAACGTTTGTCATGATGGTGTAAATATTAAATTGTAAATATGTTTAAATTCATAGAAGTTGAATATGTTCAACTCTTGCGATTTGTGATCTTTTTGGTCGGCGACTGATCCCTATCGTCATAACTGAGACGCACCTGCAGTCATGTCACACCAGATCGGCGACTGATTTGTGTCACGCTGTCGTGCCTCAGGCGCAAAGTGATCCGGAAAAGTCAGTCTGCGCCTGTTCTGTGCCATCGCAAGGTCAGCCTGACATCCGCATAAAGCATTAGCGTACCTCAAGACAATGAGCTGGGATATGTTAGTTTTTATGCCTAGAAGACGTGTCCAGGTTATTTACTTTAACGATTATTTAGCGATTAATACGTTTTTTTCGGTATTTTGTGGTTGAATGTGTGACCCCCGCATGGATTTAAACTAACCAAACTTGTTTCTTAATGATGAAAATCTCTATACAATCTCAGGCTCGTAGAGCTTCAGGCTGTCTTTTGGGTACGCCCGACTAGCGAGGTTTATATGAGATTTAAAGCCTCCCTGAGCAGAGCCTACTGAGTACAGGCAAGGAGTGGCACCGCGGCTTGGCCACGGGGTGCTGAGAGTATCTTCTCTGCTCTAATTAAACGTGGCGATATAGGCTTCCTATTTTGTTCTAATTCCTAATTGAGTAGTGTTCCGCCGTTTATACTCACACCAACTGTTTTCATTCTGCATTACACTGTTAGAAATAACAGAAGATTTTACAGAAAATATGTGCAGCAGAGTCCCCAGCACTGGATCTGTAAAATTACAGCGTGATCTGTAAAACTACAGACTTAAATAAATGTTAACAGAGACTTGACTGGAGGCTGACCAAATTATATTTTCATACTGCTCCCAGAAGGCATCATGATGGGATGTCCAATGGAGTCCAACCAATACAGGAAAACATGAATCATACCATAAAAAATGTAAATTTACAGAAAGTGCTGGGGACTCTGCTGAAGGCACTTTCTGTAAAATTACTGCAAAATTACTACTGTAAAATTAATAATTTCTAACAGGGTACCTTATCATAAAAAGGAAACAAAGCACGAAGAAGTTATTTTTCGAAGGGCAGCTCGTATTGGTGCGGGATATTTTGAAAAATTCAGCGAATCGCGTAGTGTAAACTGCAATGAACATCGTAGCCGAATGAAGTGGTTGCTGCTAGCTTCGTCGAGAGGTTAAAAGAATCAAGGATGGTCCGCTATAAACTTCTTTTTATACACATTCTGAACGACTACTACATGTAACTTTGGTCCCTCCGCATCCATTTTCTGAACATTGCTACACAATCTGCACAATTGTTGATCGGTGTTGTGCGACACAATTTGACAATTCAGCTCATCACTCAGTGCAGGTAGTCTGGACATGCATGCTAACCGTGAAACTGGAGAAAATGTCCGGTAGGACACAAGATTAGTCATGTTGGTTCTCACAAGTTGCTTCTTGTACCATTTCACCTCTGTGATACCTGTGATGGAAAATAGGACCTGCTGTTGAGTGAGGGAGACGTCGTACGCCATTTAATAGGGAGGTTTCGGAAGCGCCCGGTTAGGCCCTACGACGACGGTTATCTATTCTGTGGGTATACCGAAACAATAGATAAACGTCGTCGTATGGCCTAACCGGGCACTTCCGAAACCTCCCTATTAACATTCGGTTCGCACCATAGGCACGAATGTACGAGAATATCCTTGTGGTTTCTTGGCATAGGTTGTCACATCTTGTAATATCTTCTGCCTCACGTTAGTCCTCCCAGCTACTCAAATCCTGATGGTCCATGCGGACACGCGGTAAGCGGAATGCGGAATGCGGATAGCAGAAACGGAATGCGGTTCACGGAACGTGGTAAACATTCCGCGTGTTCCATATATCTGCACGCGGTATCACTTCTGTTTTTGTAAGCCTTGCGCAGGTTTGGTCCGTCCCTGTCCAATCACGGTGCTCCATAGTGCGCGGATCGTGGAAAGATCGCTACACCAAATGATCGGACTTTCCGCCTTCTGCCCATCTGCATGCCTCTATCTAAAGGAAGCCTTAGAGAACTGGAAAAAGTAGGCAAAGTTGTTGGAGGCATATTTACGGGACAATTGTCACCAAACTTTTAAACTGGTGAACTCAATGGACCCATACCTTGACAACTCTTTACTTTCAAATACTGTCTTATTCTCGGGTGAAATCCCATTGGTTTACATTCAGTATGCTCCCAGCACAGACTTTCGGAATCCACGTCGACAGCAAGACATGTTGGCGTTACAGAACAGTAGTCACGGCATTCTTCTCTGGTGCACTTTGTCAGACCATTTACAATTTTACCATGGAAAGAATGCACGTGGGCAAATGGCTTCATGCAATCCTCATTCAACGCGGGATAGAAATTCTGAAGAAATGATAGATTAAACGAATATTGGCGAGAACGATGAGGGATAATCTATAAAGATGATGCTGAAAAGTTCCAAACCTCCTAGAAGTGGTGACAGGACAAAACGTACCAGGAGAAAAGGTGCCCAGACTAAAGCCGCATCTACACGGAGCATTTTATCTCCAGTTAACCGTCTACTCGAGGCCTTGTCTCGAGACAACTTAACCCCGGTAGGGTGCGGGTGGGGTGGGGTGGGTGGGGTTAAATTGACCCGAGACAATTCAATTCCATTATAATTCAATGAAATGTGGCACCGTATCATTTAAAGATGTTTTGTTCAACGTGTGAAAGTTTTGCATCGATACCTTTGGTATTAGGACCGTATCACTCAATATAAAAATCATTGTAAACATGTGTGATTCCAAAATCGAATAAGATACGAAAAAACCCGTGCCGAACTTCAAATTTATTTTTCTCAATAACTATTCATTATAACCCAATGGAAATTCACTCAATACTTTTCCGTGGCTATGCTTCTAAAATGTGAAAGTTTCAACACACTATCTTTGGCATTAAGATTGTGGTGCCAAATGTAAAAACCATAGTAATCAATTGTGATATTTTAGGAGACAATGGTGAAACTTCGAAACGCTCGATTCCAATGTGGCGTTATAGTAACGAGCGCCAAAGCGTAGATATTGAAGTTATTGGTTTCATACTTTTACATATTAGGGGCAGTATCATGGAGCAATGTAAGGCGAAATTTCGTTGAGTTGTAGTGAAGTTTTTTTTGAGAAATGAAAATTTAAAATTTGGGAATTTTTCATCCACCAATTTCTTATCGTATTCCGGAATCTCATTTTTACCATGGTTTTTAAATTGAGTGATGCGGTCCTAATACCAAAGGTATCAATGCAAAACTTTCACACGTTAAACAAAACATCTTGAAATGATACGGTACGGAATTTCATTTAATTATAATGGACAGTTGTTGAGAAATCAGGATTTGAAGTTCGATGCGTTCTTTTTTGGCCCACCCGATATAACATGAATAACGGACGCCTTGTACATTTGTTGTACCTACTCACCAGCAATAGCCTACAGGTGCCCATGCCTCCACAGCGACGCTGGCAATTTCCCGCGCCAGTGCATATAAGTTCATCCCGAACTAGCCACTGCAGTTTGGGGTCACGTTTTACACCGTCACGCAGTTCGTATTTTCCTTTCACGACCTTAACCATTTTCTTTTTGATTTCTCGACCTTTAGATGTGAACTGACTGTCCCTATCAGATGCGATCGAATTCAAATACATCTGCAAATCCGCCGCAGCAACACGAGTGACGTTATCAGCTGCCGTTTTTTGGCCGATTTGATGGATTTCGTGCACTGAGATATGACTGAAGTGCTGTTTTCAAGATCCCCGGGTGAAAAAGTGCGCGAATTTTAAACTGGGTAAACTTTAGTGCCCTGAAGTTTACCCAGGTTCGTCGTGGATAACTTTTAGGGTTACCCAGGTTGGTCCTGGGTAAACTTTAGGGTTACCCAGGACGACATATACCGATTCGGCGCCAGTGCGTCGGTGAGCCGGTGCACACTCACGACATTCTTTCACCGGAACTTTCTTCATTTTCATAGTACAGGGTGACCCAAAGAGCTGCCCCCGTAAAAATGTTAATAAATCCTACAAAGATCAGTGAAATTTCTTCAAATTTGGTACACCTGAACTTCAGTCGGTGGATGATCGTCCCACAAAGTTTTAGCCATCTGAGTCAATTTGTATAGCAATTCTATGTTCTTCCAAAATGTGCTCTAAATGGCGTCCTCGGCATTGCAGGCACACTTGCATACGTAGCGCAAAATTGTCAATGACTCGCGCACGATTCCTCCTTGGGGATTTGCCTGATTTTTGTTGTGATTGCTGCCTTCAGTTCACCAATTATTTGAGGATTGTTCTCATACACATTATCCTTGAGATACCCCCCACAGATAAAAATCGAAAACGATTTCGAAACATGGCATCACTGGCCCATATTGGTTGGAGGATGAAAATAGCGAGCTCAAACGGTGAACACAGAAGTTGTGAACGCAGTACGGAAGAAGTTTTGACATCATTGGGACGACGCAGAGGTATAGATCGAGATGAACAGTGGTTCCAGCAAGACGGGGCCACCCCTCACACATCAGACGTGTCCTTAGCCTGGTTGAGAAAGCGATTTGAAGACCGACTGATCAGCAGCAGGTGGGACGTTTAATGGGCAGCGCATTCACCGGACTTGAGTCCTCCAGATTTCTCACTCAAGGATAATGTACCTCAAGGAAAATGTGTATGAGAACAATCCTCAAACAATTGGTGAACTGAAGGCAGCAATCACAACAAAAATCAGGCAAATCCCCAAGGAGGAATGTGCGCGAGTCATTGACAATTTTGCGCTACGTATGCAAGTGTGCCTGCAATATGCCGAGGATGCCATTTGGAGCACATTTTGGAAAGAACATAGAATTTCTTTACAAACTGACTCAGATGGCTAAAACTTTGTGGGAAGATCATCCACAGACTGAAGTTCAAGTGTACCAAATTTGAAGAAATTTCACTGATCTTTGTAGGATTTATTAACATTTTTACGGGGGCAGCTTTTTTGTCACAAAATAGGGGACACGGTAAAATTTTGCAGAACGGAGATAAAACATCAAGGAAACTTGGGAACATGGGTTTAAAATCATATTCAATTTCCTTCCTCTTCAAAATGTGGAACGAACATTGTGTACTAACGTCCGGACCTGAAATTCTGCCAACGTCGCGATGACGCCACGCGCGCAAAAATTCGGTGCTTTTTCGGTTGTTGTCAGCATTGTTGAAATCTGTGTCATCAACCACACAAACTTTTCTACGATCTGAAAGAGGTAGATCCACTTTATGTTTTCTCAGTTTCTTATTGAAATCCGTTCATCAGCTTCAGTTTAAATCTCCGTCAAATGTGTGCGTCACAAGTTTCATGTCGCTGAAATGCTGCTTACGACGAGTTTGAAAGAAAACGGCAGGCAGATTCAGTCCAGCTGTCCTGCGTCCCACCTTCGTTGATTTACCTTGAAATGTGACTGTACAGTCTTGTTCGTATTAATATCAACACCGATTATCTCAAATATCTCATAAACCATCAAACCAATTAATTTAAATGCGGTTTTCTGCGTAAAGTCAGAAATCTTGTTGACTACAACTGGGCATCAGTGTTTTTGCACAAGATTCACTTCTTCATTGCGTAATCTGTCGTTGAAAAAAGGTCAAAAAAAACTTCTTTTTTTTTTGTTTCTGGATTTTTGACCGAAATTCCTTTGCTAGAATGAAGTTATGCCAAAAGGTGATTTAGCAAGTTACTGTCAAAATCGGCCATTTAGTTTTTGAAAAATCGACGTGTTTGTAAAGCTACGTCAACACCACTTGTCTTCCACTGCCAACAACTTATGAGACGGTCCCTACATAATAATGCAAACCATACTTCATGTCCCTTGTGTAGATCTTCAGTGCATACAAAATCCATAGATCTATAGAACAGCGCTGAGTCCTATGTGGCAAAAAAAGTGTTACATAATAAGTTTTCAAGTGTGCGGAGGCTTTAGTGACCAATTCATGCACTGGTTAACTTCAAACAAAGATGACAAAGGCTACTAAGTTCTTTCTCAATGCCTGTTACTTTTTGCAATACAATGTCATGAATAACCAGTACAGGTCACAACATTTATCTATGCCTGTACAGTGACCCATGCATGGTGTATGGTTTGCATTATTATGTAGGGGCCGTCTCATAAGTAGTTGGCAGTGGAACACAAGTGCTGTTGATATAGCTTTACAAAAACGTCAATTTCTCAAAAAACTAAACGACGTATTTTGACAGTAACATGCTAAATCACCTTAATTTTGGCATAACTTCATTCTAGCCAAGGAATTTTGGTGAAAAATCCAGAAACAAAAAAGTTTTTTTTTACCTTCTTTCAATGACAGCTTACGCAATGAAGAAGTGAATCTTGTGCAAAAACATTGATGCCCAGTTGTAGTCAACAAGATTTCTGACCTTATGCAGAAAACCGCATTTAAATTGGTTTGGTGGTTTATGAGATATTTGAGATAATCGGTGTTGATATTAATACGAACAAGACTGTACCTATAGTGTAACCCAAAGTTGACACTGTTTCCACGTACTTAAGAAAGTATTGGTTTTTCATATTTTTTTGTGCTTTAAAATGAAATTGGCGAAATTGCAGAACCCCGTTTGTGTTTAGTTGCGCGGCGCTTGATTTTTGCCTTTGGTACGAGCGCGAACTTGCGACGGCTGATACTTGGGTTATGTTCCAATCAATTTAACTTAGTTTTATACGGTGCCTCTGATACAGGTGATACTGCAATCGTATTGCGTTATTCAAAAGAATAACCATCATCTTTAGAAGAAAACTCAGATAATTCGCAAATTGGCGAAATTCGTCAAAATTTCTACGTCATACCGCTGGCGAAAGTTCAGGTCGGGACGTTAAAACTGTTCTAATTGGGGGGGGGGGGGGGT
>NMRB01000282.1:14587-28584 GCA_002633025.1 Notospermus geniculatus
GAAAGGCAGCAGGCGATTTGATACTGATAGTCTTGTCCGGGTACCTTTGGATTTTGTCAGGGTACATTTTGTCCTACGTACGTTTTCCGGGTACCTTTTGTCCGGTACATTTTTTCCAGGTACGTTTCGTCCTAGAACCCTAGAATTAGCGATGACAGCACCTACCGTGACGACTGGGCCTTGCATTCTAGCATTCAATGTTGTGGCCAATAACTTAACATTAAAAACGAAAACATTGGTCGTCTTATCCCATCAGACCATGTTAAAACCAGGCAAAGGGCATGTTAGACCAACACAAAGCTTCTTCACGCAAAGCATAAAATAAAATGTAGGCGTACGAATTGGATACTCTACTACCAATTCGAATTTAGTTGGCTAGAGAGAGACATTTTACTGTCATATGAATTCAGCAGATTTCCTTTTTCATCTCATCAGTGAAAAACTCTGCTTTATCAAAATGACGAACTTAGGTTCGTTTTCCGTTATCACCAAACTGAGTATCTAGATTCGTCAAAATAACAAGTCCACGTTCGTTATTTGACGAACATAAACACAGGTTTGTCAAGACGACTAGTCCACGTTCGTCATTTTGATGAACCCTTGTTGATGTTCGGCAGCAACTCAAAATGAGGCCTATTCAACCCGAGGCTTTTGAATTACCCATTGACTACCCAACATGTATAGTCAATGATCTCGCGCCAATTCGGTTTCCCGCAGCGGCCACTTATTGCAGGGAATACAGTACATTTGCATGTCCTTTTTAGAATTGCAATGTCAACAGCAAGCGGCACCTGGATGAAAAGAGCAAATAAGAAGTTGATTGTATTATCATGGTAGTTCATGATGTGATGTTTATCCGCAACATACGAAAGAGTGAAGTGAGCAATAAGTAACAGAAATGTGGTTGATTTAGAAATAACAGAAGTAATCGATTTTCCTTTATTATTAGCAGATATGCTAAGCAGTAAAAGAAATCAATACAACGTTTTCCCTTAACAATATCAAGATCAGCAAAAAACACTAACACAACATACTAGCAAGAATATATAAGTACCAAGAATGTACAACTTAGTAATCAAGAAAGTTACTTTTTCTGATAATAGAGGGCGTTCGGTAATTATAGGCCTTCTAATTAAATAACCAAAGTTTAGATATAACGATTCGTGACTGAATTGTATCATTTAGAATATCATCGATATTCTTATGTAAAGTTACAGACATAGGCTATCACTGGCATACATTTTTTTTTTATTTTGGTGAAACCATGGATTGCATACATTTTTTTCTTTTTTTTTTTGGTGAAACCATGGATTTGTTGTACAGGTGAAACCATGGACTTGTTGTATAGGTCAGAGTGCCCAACCGGTGAGATCAAGTACAATATCAATTTGTCGAAAAATACGTTGGCCAGCAACCTGTTTGGATCAATCCGCAAGGCCATATTTTTACAACTAAATACCATGAGAGTTATAGCTGAGGGTGATTTTTCCTGATTTATGTAAGGAATCTCGTATAGTGCATCAACCCTGCTGACGGATTGATATAGTGTGGTGGGCTATGTCATGAATTTAGCTCCCGTTCGATTTTCATGTACAAATTGATTTTTCGGTTGATTCTGAATCCGTTTTTTTTGTAAGGAATTCAAAAATGGACGGTAACAAATTTTCAGACTGCATTTAAGGGGTCAAATCCAAGATGGCCGCCAGTATGGCTGCCAGTACCTATAGGGCTCCATAACTCTGCAACCAATTCAGCTAGGAGGTTGATGTTGGTGTCTAGGCATAGGTTTTTGGGGGTCAAGGTATCCATTGCAGCCATTGGTTTCAATGTAGGATAGGCCCATTGCAATGAAATCCAAGATGGCTGCCAAAATGGCCGCCGATACCTAAATTGCCTCATAACTTCGCAACTAATTCAGCCAGATAGCTGATATTGGTGTCAAGACATAGGTTTTTGGGGTCAAGCTATCCATTGCAGCCATTGGTTTCAATGTAAGATAGGCACATTGCAGTGAAATCCAAGATGGCTGCCAAGATGGCCACCAATTGTCTCATAACATGGCAACTAATTCACCTAGATAGCTGATATTGGTGTCAAAATATAGGTTTTGGGAGTCAAGCTATCCATTCAGACTAAGAGCTACCTCCTGAAATGAGCCTATTACAGAGAATTCCAAGATGGCGGACAGTCACATGGTACCCGATGCCAATTGGAGTTGCTGTAGATCTGTGACTTCCCTTACATGTAATTCCGTAAGATCTGAAAGTCCATATTGAGGTTAGGGTATATTTTGCTTTGTTGGAATATGAGAATCATGGAAATGAACTGTAACAAATTTTCCTTTTCCTGAATGGGGTCATGTGATCCTTTATTGATGATCTTTTTTACCATACCTCTACCGATAGTAGCAAGTGATGCTATAAACTGATATAAATGACATACTGGTAATTAGTTAATCAACTTACAGTATTGATAGCAGGCAATAGATTAAAACTGATTTAAATGTCATCATAGGTCAAGGTCACACTTGAACGACAAGGTCAATCTTAGATCAAGGCCATATGTGCTAAATCATACATGCCCATGGGGAACGAAGAGGATCTGGAACAATAATAAAGTAAAAATTCACAAACTGCAATGTCCCTTCCCAGTGATATCTGGATCATAATTGGATTAGCTCAGCTGTCGGTTTTCTGCAGTGACGAAACCACCTGCATCTTGGCCACCAAGGGTTAACATTCACACGCCTTTCTTCGATCACTGCTGTAGCCTTCTCGTGTCATGGTTCAGTCATTCCAAATATTGTGGGATTAATGGCTTGAAAAAATCGGTCAGCTAAGTCAGAATTAGAAGTAGAAGTAACTAATGCTGAATCTTAATCAATATCATCAGCTTCATTGCTATTTGACTCGGTTCTTGCTCGGCGATGGGAACTATTCCGTAAAAACCCCTGAAGGGGAGAAGCTTCCACCAACGAAGGGAGCACTTCTTCAGTACATAGCTCGAGCTAACTATATGGCAATGAGCGACAAGTCGTACACTACACCCATACCTGAGCTTCCGGAACTTGCCCAAAATAGATGGGAGGTCACTTCTAATGGGGATTATCAACCTGTCAGGTGTGTTAAAGAACACCCACAGCAGTTCTGGAGCTCATCAAATGCGGTTGCCGAGCTTCATGAGATTCAGCTCAATGCTCTTGCCTCAGAAACGGTCTGTCTGCCAAGTAATTTGACCTCAGCAATGAAGCTGTTGATAATTATTAAGATTATCGACAGTCTTGCTGAATCTTAATCAATATCATCAGCTTCATTGCTATTTGACTCGGTTCTTGCTCGGCGATGGGAACTATTCCGTAAAAAAAACCCTGAAGGGGAGAAGCTTCCACCAACGAGGGGAGCACTTCTTCAGCACATAGCTCGAGCTAACTATATGGCAATGAGCGACAAGTCGTACACTACACCCATACCTGAGCTTCCGGAACTTGCCCAAAATGGATGGGAGGTCACTTCTAATGGGGATTATCAACCTGTCAGGTGCGTTAAAGAACACCCACAGCAGTTCTGGAGCTCATCAAATGCGGTTGCCGAGCTTCATGAGATTCAGCTCAATGCTCTTGCCTCAGAAACGGTCTGTCTGCCAAGTAATTTGACCTCAGCAATGAAGCTGTTGATAATTATTAAGATTATCAACAGCTTCATTACTGAGGTCAAATTCCTTAGTTACTAATTCTAATTCTACTTCTAATTCTGACTCAGCTGACCGATTTTCAAGCCATCAACCCCACAGTATGAGTGGTTTCGTCACTGTAGAAAACGGACAGCTTAGTGGGGAGTAGAACTTCTTAAGCCATTTATGATCCAGATATCACTGGGAAGGGACATTGCAGCTTGTGCATTCTTACTTATCATTGTTCCTATTCGTTCCCCTGGGCATGTACGATTTAGCACATATGGCCTTGATCTAAGATTGACCTTGTCGTTCAAGTGTAACCTTGACCTATGATGACATTTAAGTCAGTTTTAATCTATTGCCTGTTATCAAAACTGTAAGTTGATTCAGTATGTCATTTATATCAGTTTATAGCATCACTTGCTACTATTGGTAGAGGTATGGTAAAAAAGGATCATCAATAAAGGGTCAAATGACCGCGGTGGCATAATGGCTAGGGCTGTGGACTCGTGATCGGTAGGTCGCGGGTTCGATCCCCGGCCGTGCCACTCTGTAACTCTCAACTGGCCTGAAATGTCCATTGTGTGCACTATATTGTGGCTGCCCTTTGGTTTCTACAGAAAGGTTTCTGAATCATAGGCTGGGGTAATAATGTGTGAAGCGCTTAGAGAGCGTAATTCGCTATGAAGCGCTATATAAGAACTCACCATTCATTAAGGCAACGGAAAATTTGTTACCGTCCATGATTCTCATATCCCAACAGAGCAAATCTACCCCAAGCTCAATATGGACTTTCAAATTCTACGGAATTACATGTAAGGGGAGTCATCGGGTATCATGTGACTGTCCGCCATCTTCGATTTCCCTGTAATAGGCTCATTTGAGCAGGTAGCTTTAAGTCTGAATGGATAGCTTGACCCCCAAAACCTATGTTTTGACACCAATATCAGCTATCTGCTGGGTGAATTAGTTGCCAAGTTATGAGGCAATTTAGGTATCGGCGGCCATCTTGGCAGCCATCTTGGATTTGACTGCAATGTGCCTATCTTACATTGAAACCAATGGCTGCAATGGATAGCTTGACCCCAAAAACCTATGTCTTGACACCAATATCAGCTATCTGGCTGAATTAGTTGCGAAGTTATGAGGCAATTTAGGTATCGGCGGCCATCTTGGCAGCCATCTTGGATTTCACTGCAATGGGCCTACCCTACATTGAAACCAATGGCTGCAATGGATACCTTGACCCCAAAAACCTATCTCTAGACACCAACATCAACCTCCTGGCTGAATTGGTTGCAGAGTTATGGAGCCCTATACGTACTGGCAGCCATACTGGCGGCCATCTTGGATTTGACCCCTTAAATGAAGTCTGAAAATTTGTTACCGTCCATTTTTGAATTCCTTACAAAAAAATGGATTCAGAATCAACCGAAAAATCAATTTGTACATTAAAATCTAAGGGATTGACATAATCTACCACACTAATATACAAAACGGCTCTTTCCATTACATGCCCCTTGTCTTAACAGGAAATTTCATAATTCGATCTACTGCAGACACCATAGCCTGCTGCATACTTCGCCTAGAAATCAGAGAGACGTCAATGATATTAGGCCTTAATGAATTGTCCATTCACCTTCTCCGTCAGTAAATGAAATGGTCCATGGACCATGTGCTCACTGGGTTGGACATAATAGTCTAATGACAGAGGGAGGAAAATATCAGTTATGAGCAATCTGGGTCAAGTCATTCCCAGGTAGAACTTTGATTATTTTCGGGTTACGCCACCTGGCGGCCATATTGGATGTCCGATCGGGCCGAAACTTCACATGGATATAAAGGTCATCTGCAGGGGGCCACATATCACATTGGAGCGCTTTGGGTTAAGGCGTTCCTGAGTTACAGCACTTTGGTGATTTTTGGGTTACGCCACCTGGTGGGCCATGTTTGAAGTCAAATCAGGCCGAAATTTGACATGCATGTAAAGGTCATCTAGATGGAGGTAAATATCAAATTTGTGCACTCTGCATCAAGCCGTTCCCGAGTAATAGCACTTACTTGATTTTCAGGTTACGCCACCTGGCGGCCATACTGGATGTCAAAGGTGCCCCTCCAATGCATGTTTATGCAAGATATGAAGTCACTCGGTGAAATAATGACAAACTGTGGCAGGTTCGTCACTTTTGTCGAACTTTGACCTCTGTGACCTTGAAAAGTAGGTCAAATCAAAAACCCTTTATATATGTTATGTATCCTTATTAGCTACACCTATGATAAAAATTTGGATATGATCGAGTCATTGAGTTCAGGAGTTATTGCACTTTTTGTGTTTTTGGTTTCCGCCACCTGGTGGCCAAACAGAGTCGAATGGGACCGAAACTTGGTGCCGTGGGTCATCTGACCTAGGGGTATATATGTACCAAGTTTCAGATCAATAGCTCCAGCGGTTACGAAACGTGCCCTGCTAACGGAACACGACGACGACGACGGACGACGGACGCTGCACCATTGTAATAGCTCACCCCAGTGAGCTAATAAAAAAGTATGTAAACGTACATTACATTGTACTATACCGGGAATCCGGTTCTGGTATTGAAATAAATTGAAATACACTACAACTCTACAACTCCATGCAATTCAGCACTATAATTGTGTGTTTTTACAACACACAGGTGTCATTCAATCATCAGACTGCTGTAGAACAAATCATATTCCAGTTCAAGTCTGATTTCTCTCAGTAAACCCATTGACACTGACGGCCAATATGGCCGCAACAGTTCCTATGAATTCTATGCTAATTAGGGTATGAGGTCACGTGAAGAACCTATGTTGCCACTCCGTTCGAATTCGCTGGTTGTCACCGATTCTTTCATGTTCGTGGCCCTGCGTCTCAATTTTCAGAGTGTCCATTCTCCGGTAGTGGTTGTTTTTGACGTCACCCACAAATACTGTTAGATAAACTCGCATATTTGTTCCTCTGATTTTCAGTTTACCAGCGAAAACTTGCCATAATTTTCGTAGTCCGCCCTCTTTTAAGATGGACCTTTTGTACCCCAGCTAAAACGGAAAGACGCTGTGAAGAAAAAAAATCGGATACGGTGCATGCACCATGCCTCCGGTGATAAGTACCCAGGAAGGAAAAAAAGGCAGACAATCTTGCATTCAGGGCAACATTCACAGAACGCATTAAAGCCGCACAGTATGCACCGCTAATCACTTCCAGTTCGGCCGCAATTTAGTGCAACCTCGTTTACAGGCATGCGTAATGTATGATTACGATAGGACCACATATTATATATAGCATTACCTTGCATCGAGATTGGAGAATCCCCAACGCTGCGTGTAGTCTCGCGCAGCCAGCCGTTCCGTTCCGCAGTACTGCTACACGGATCCCCAGATTTGAAACAGCGGCTGGGTGACCGAGACTATGCTCTAGGGAGGGTTCGCCGATTATGACCAATCTGTCTATACTGTACGGCTTTAAACAACGTTATATGATTATATGAGATGAGTATTCTTCGACGCAAAAAAAAACAAGTAAAGAGATGTAGAGGTGGCGTTAATTTTACTTCATACCTTGGATCATTAACTGTAAATGGGTGCATATGTGTGACGCATGAAATTTTACAGTGTTGAAATGTCGTTAAAACATTTGGATGATATTTTACGCCGATCTAAGAAGATCTACAAAGTCAAAATCGTTTTTCCCGTTTTGGTATCAACCCAGCTGCTTGAGCGACATACGAGATGAGGGTTTTTGAGAAAATGCAAATTAGGCTACTTGATATTACCCGAGCCTGTCTTGTACTGCAATCCACGTGATAGGCAAATAATTCTTTGATATTTTTGTGTGTATTTTTAGGTTTTAAAGTCTGGCTTTCCATTGCAAAATAATGAAACTTTATCCATTATATGGTTTACTTTGTGGACACAAAATAAGACCCCATCAAACTACAGATGAGCATGAAATAACAACAGGTTTCTAAAGTGAAAGACATCGCCAGCACGCCGGGGCAGCACGCCTTAACCACTAGGCCAAATCCCCATCCTCAAAAAAGATGGTTTTCACGGGGCAGTTGAAGTCAACGTTTTACAATGGTTTACTTGTGGAGATTACAACAACAATCGCGGCTAACCGAGGCCACCCGAAGATAAGAGACTTTAGCACGTCTAATTTCAAAAAAGCGTCAATCGTTTAAAAAAAGCGTCGTTTTGAAATGACCTGTCCAAATGCAATCTCTATCATCTTATCTACATACCTGAACTGAATTTCAGGCTTTGCAGACATTTATGGCGCCGAAAATGGCATATGATGCAGGTAGGCATGGCTGGTCTGCCATTACGGCTGTCGAGGTAAATTTCGGTCGAAAATTGCCTGTAAAATCTTTAAACGTGAGTATGACACAGTGAATTCTTGCTTGTTTATTGACAAAAATTGTATTAATTTACGGTGAGAAGTTTCCGTCCCCTCCACGCAGGATTGTAGGTGTTTTCTGCCGAAAAAAATATTGTATTTTGTACAGCCATTGCGCGGTTTGCCGCGACAAAGTCACGTGCACGTTTCCATCACGGTACCGCGTGACGGCCCAGTCTGGTCACATGAGATACCGGTACTAGGCCTACAGATCAAACTCTGTTATCGTGGACTACATTTTTGGCATTAGGTGTCATTAGTGAGGTTTCGCAAATCTAACGAAACATGACGAAGTACGAAATACGAAATTGGACTTCATTTCAATGCCGTAATGTATTTCAGGAGATGATTGGTACCAAAAATATCGCCTGCTGCAAGAGCGTCTTTTAGTATTAAAATTTGAAATTTATCTTTCTCGTTTTCACATCGTAGATACGGACTGGAAATTCAAAAATTCCAAGATGCACCACAACTCTCTCGGTCTTACATGTGATATGCTAAAGGACGCACTGGCAGCAGAGACATTTGTGGTACCAACCATCTCCTGAAATACTCTAAACTCCCACATACCTGCCCCATTCTTGAAGGCGCAAAAAATGACCAAATCCTAAGTTGAAGATATCGCACACACCGGTATCATTTATTGCCAGGCTTGGGAGTGGCTACATTGTCCTGGAAATGAAGTAAAATTTCGTATTTCGTACTGCGTGTTTCGATTTCTTGCATACAGTTTTGATTGATAGAAATGTTATTGAACATAGGCACGTACAATAAGGTTGCGCCCTCCTGGCGTCGTGGGGTTTATCATGTTCTGAGCCTTCGTTTGAAGTGTTTGCAGGGCGTTTGCAATTCTCTTGCTCGTCGCATGGGGGCTTTTTGTTCGTTCACGTCAGCTTTAAGCAAAGCATTATTAGCTCTGCAAAAGTAACAATATGGCATACCCTACATGGCTTCTAGGGGAGACACTTTGACTATTCATCACGCGAGTGTTGCTTGATACATTGTATCTATTGAATTGATGATCGACTCCTCAAGTAGGCATGCCATTAGAAATTTCTCACACTGTTCCGATACTACTAGTACATCTGTTATGATGTAATCTATGTTATAACTGACGGTGGTACTTTAAGTTCGACCGCTAACTCCTCCGTGGAAATGGCACCGATCGAAGTGGCACCATTTTCACAGGGAATGTTGAGAATGATATGGGGGTGGTCCTTAAGTGGGTGGCATTTTATTTTTTTACCCCTTACCGAATAAAATGCATGAAGAAACTTCCAATGATTTGCAATGCCCACTGGCCTGGTTCCGCTGGCCACCGTTTAGATGGCGCTGCCTACACAGCCCCATCTAAACTGGCCAGCGGAACCAGGCTACAATGCCCACCAATATTTTCTTCAACCATGCAGGGTGATTAGAAAACAGGAACTTCCAAAACATAAAACTGCTGCCAACTGCTTATCCCATAGGTCTAGATTATTGCTCAAGGAGTTGAGACGCCCAGCAATATGCCATCCTCTGGCCAAATGCATCCTGTGGATATGTGCTCGCCACGGGAATCAGGCTAGTGGTTGTAAAGCTTTTGTACATTTGAATGGTTATTTTCGTCCAAGCGTGTCTAATATGATAGCATGTTCTATCCACTAAGTGTAACATTATACAGCTCCACATGTACATGATATTTTGATATTGGATATGTGCGCATGAGATGCAGTTCATTTCCAAGAACAGCAAAGGCAAAGCCCACATTCCAAACTTTTGGCGGAATGGGTCGCAGACCATTATGAACGACGGACATCACCCATTTGATAACTGGAAAATAGATAAAAATATTGATCGATAGGAGATGTTACTAAAGCGCTACCAACCGGAAATTGGTGACGTACATTTAATACTGATAAATGTTTATCTCCACCGATCACATTCCACTCCGCATAACTTTCTTGTAAAGTGAAGAAATTTGGTGCGGTGTATAGCATATAAAACTTTAATCCTTTGTCGATCTTCAACACTCTAATTACGTCTTGTTGCGTCACGTTGATATTGTGTGTTCGGCAATTTAAGAAACCCATAAAAATCAAAACATGTGTTTCGCTATTTATGGAGCTTTTCCATTGTGGGTGAAAACGTGTCAGAAAGACATTTTGATTGTCGTTTCGACGAAATCCATCAACGCGTTGCTGAGATTTTTGAGATTTATCAAAATGTTGATATTTTGAGATTTTTCATGATGAGATTTTTGTGTGACAGGATAAAGAAACATTCAGAACATAGAGTTGTGATTGAGTTGTCAAGTTTTGCACCCGATCTATTTATTTGTCAAATCACCAAGTATGCAAAAACGATAAATCATGATAACTAAACTTGGTAACGCAAGGAGTGACGGGGATGAAAATTTCATTTCTAGAGGTTCCGAGGATCGATCAGTGACATAAGAAAAGAACTTCTTGAAAAATGTCCAATTCTCAAAACATCAATATTTTGATGATCACATTCTAACTAACAAAAGAAACCTTAATCGCCAGAAACGCCATGTTTACGTCTGCGACTATAGCACTTGTAATAGACGTAGGCCATATCTAAGAACGTCAGCATGGTCAGTGCAACGATGGACGGAACCTACTTGCTTTGTTCGAGCTGGCATCCTCCCGCAGGCCATGTCGAATCAGCGGAACCAGCGGAAACAACGGAACCAGCGGAACCTGGTCTGCAGCCGATAGAACGAACACGTGACTCGTTGTTGCTTCGTTTAGCTGTTGACGGAAAGCAACACGCGACTCGGTGTTGCTAAGCAACACGCGGCTGCAGTCAAGAAGTGCGGATTGAGACCTACATGTAGGCCCTAGGCATGCTAGGTCTAGGCTAGGCTAACGGTAGGCCTACATGGCCTAGACCCACCGTTGACCTATTTTTTCGGCGCCTAACAAATCGATATGAACAGTACAGTTATTACAATGTATTTAAAAAACAACATATTTATGTTTTTCCTTCAAGTTTCGATGGTTCCGCTGTTTCCGCTAATTCCACATGGCCCCTCCCACAGCAGGCTTTGGTCTCGTTCCTCTTCATGCACTCGCACACAAAGCCCTGTAGAAATTGGGTCTCCCAGCCAAGCATGAGGCGGTCAGAAATCCATTGTCCAATCAGAGTGCCGCATTTCTAGGGTATGAATGCTAAATAATTATCACTTGTATAAACAATCCAAAGTAATACGAATCTTATTTATATATACGAAGAACCACTGGGATAATAGGGACTTCCGGCAAAGCTCCGTGTCGTCGGTCCGTATCGCGTATGACGTATCGAGCTAATGCATTTTCTATTAAGTCATACGTCATACGTCATACGGACCGGCGATACGGAGCTTTGCCGGAAGTCCCTAATATTCAGTCAATTTTGAAAAGACACAAATTATTTGTAGATACAAAACTTCTACGGTAAAACAGGGTAAAACCACGAAAGTACCAAAACCACGGCAATAGAGGGAGTGCAACTGCAGTATGGAACAGCCGCATCAGATTCACTGGATGTTCTATTTTCAGCAGGGGTTTGTGTGAGTGGATGAAGAGGAGCGAGGTAAAAACCCCGGCTGTGAGAGGATGCAGGAAGGCTACATCTTCGAACTTTTTCGAGCTTGTTGCTGTTGATACTACTAAATATTCTATGTTTAACAAAAAAATATCCTATCGCAGGCCTATATATTATGCAGGAGCTAACAAAGATTTAACGCACATCTCAAGTACAAACGTTTTTTGGGTTTGTGAGTTAGTTTCTATCCCACTGACCACAAAAACTCAGTTCTTAAGTTCCGCAAATGGTGCGTTTAGAAGATACAGCCGTTTCCATTTTGGGTACTGGCATTGGGTGAGGTCAGAATTCCATGTATGTTATGTGTTATGTGCTAGTGTTACAGATCTGTCAATTTCAACATTTACCACAGCCCCTTCAACACTGTTGAAAAGGGGCTGTGGTTAGCAGCCTGTTAACAGCCTGTGTACAGGATGCTAACATCCTGTTAACAGGCTGCTAACAGCCTGTTAAGATGAAAATATTTAACCAACTCATCCAGCTGCTCCTGTGTGAGTCCTATGTGTCTCTCTGAAGGCTCATTACCTTGGCAGGTGCACTTGGACAAAGTTTTCACCCCTTTCCAGAGCAAACATCTTTTTGAACACAGTTTGTCCAAACAAATATGGTTCTAACAATAACATAACAATAACATGAGAAATTCTGACCTCTTGACGGTGTTACAGATTCTTAACCACTAAGTGGTTAAAATTTCTAAAATGTAGGGAAATTTCTGCATATTTTAACCAGTGTGTTCAAATTGAAGAGGGATCTCTTCCAAGCAATTTAATAAAAACCCCAGCTTATTTCATCAAGAATTACCAAAATTATAAAGAAATTTGGTTTAACAGATTTCAGTCCACCTTGATTGAATTAACACCACCTGTTACGTGCCTGTAAGAGTTCTGTTAGACTTAACATGCCCTGTAACAGGAGCTGTTAAAATAGATCTATTTAAACAGATCTGTAACACTAACAGCCATGTTACGTGGCTGTTTGTCGTGAGGTCAGAATTGGTGGTAAATGTTACATATCTGTTACAGATCTGTAACATTGACACATAACACATAACACACACAGAATTCTGACCTCACCCATTATCATTGGACCAAAATCAGAGCATTGTACAGGGGTTTGGAAACTGATGTACAGCTACATTTTAAATGGGCGGCTTGAGACCCTATAAATGTATTGCACATAGATAGAAACATGGGTCCACTGAATCAGATTAGCATATTCTTATTTGTTTTTATTTGCTATTTGATGAGAAATTCAACAAAAGTATGTATTCAATTACAAATGGGCCAAAATTCGGGAAAAGACTTAAAACCGTCATTTCCAATATGAAAAAAAATACGTAATATGTTTTCCAGTCTCAGTGGACCCATGTTTCTATCTATTGGTAATACATTTACATGTATACATTTCACAAGCCACCCATTTAAAAGTTAGCTGTACTACTGAGCCCCTCTACAATGCTCTGATTTTGGTCCAATGATAACGTCAGTACCCAAAATTCAAATTGCTGTATCTTCTAAACGCACCATTTGCGGAACTTAATAACTGAATTTCTGTGGTCACTGGGATAGAACCTACCCCCCCCCCAAAAAAAAAATTTGTACTTGAGATGTGCGTTAAATCTTTGTTAGCTCCTGGACTAATATCTTTCAGTTTCGGTACCGTAGCCAGTTCGATTCAAACCCTTTTACCTACAGCTTACCTCTCTTCTCGTATAAAACCATCAAATAGATTCCCTGGTTGTGTCTATTTTGGATAATTAGCAATATTTCCCCCTCCTCGTGATTGTCTTTCAACCAAGTGGGCGAAACGACACAGCTTTTCCCCCGTCTGTCCCATTCAATCCGGCTGATATCTGTTGGTTTTATTCGCAGCCGACTCGAATCTTTCGGATTCAAAAACGACGTGAAGATGACGTGTGTCTATTCGCACGGTATGAAAAAGCAAATAACGTGGTCACTTGTTAGTTGCTGTATCCGCCTGTTGTCACAACGAGTCAGATTTGCACTTTGGAGTCAGTCAATCTAGACCCCAGGACAAACGTTAAAACGCAATTTTACCGAGGTTTCTTCAAACAGAGCAAGATCGCGTATTCGGGGGTGGGTGGTGGTGGGGGGGGGAGGGGGTAGTCCCGCATTAAAAAATATGCAAAGAGAACAGCAGTCGATGTACTGGCCACGATTCTATGTCAGTTTGAATGTCCCCGGGTGTGTGGAATAGCCCACGCTCGCCAAACGGCGAGTTTGGGCTCAAACGGCGAGTTTGGGCTCGTAACCCTATTAAAAAAAATAGCTGTGGTACCTTATGGTATCCTGTGGTACTA
>NMRB01000282.1:40721-71366 GCA_002633025.1 Notospermus geniculatus
TTTCTGTGTACTACATGCTTGACGTTGGGTGTCATTTCCTCAAAATCAACTTTGATTTCTTGCATAGGCACGTATAGTTTGGCTATTCATCACGCGAGTGTTGCTTGATACATTGTATTTATTAAACGGATGAGCCATGCATTAATTTGTGGAAATGATACGTCCTACCAGCGAAACAAAGTAATATTTCCGTTCTCTCAATGAAGGATTGCAGCAACATGTGACCACCATGTCACTTCCATCTCTGTGGACACTCCGGTCGTCCGCCCAATGAAAGTAAGCCGGTATTATATCTGCCAGTGTTTTTGTGTGTCTTTGCCGTTTTGAAACAGGCAGATAGATAAACACGTTTCTCTGTTCCCTATTGTCAAGTCGCAGCTTATTCCGTCAGACAATAGGAATGGGAACACTTACAGATGGGGAACACTGAAAAACCTTACACTAGTGTGACAGATACAGTGGTGTGAATTAATATTCGAACAGAGGGAATTCAGCAAAATTTGTCATTTCGGCATTCCAATATCTACATATATCAAAAGCATTTGAAGGCAGTCCTAGATATGCACTCCTCTAGTCTGATATGTTTTCGCTGAATTCAGATGCTGGATATCATGAGAGTGGTGAAATATCGAAATTTGACATATTGGAAAATATCAAAGACATCAAACTTGAATCACAGGTGTATGAATATCAACTTCTGTTTCCAAACGCTGGCAGGTAATACCCCCATTCAACATGTTGTTGCAAGGGGAAAAAATTCCACAAAATATCCAGACAAAATGGTGATAACAGCAAATCTCAAGAAATGACAAATTTCGATATTTTCGCCATTCTCGTGATATGCAGTATCTGAATTCAGCGAAAACATACCAGACTAGGGGAGTGCATTCTAGGACTGACTTCAAATACTTTTGATATAGATATTGGATAAATTTTGCCTTTAATGAAAAGCTGAATTCCCTCTGTTCGAATATTAATTCACACCACTGTAGTATTCAGGTTTTATTGTTGAACGTGCGTTTCGACTCCTCAAGTAGGCATGGCATTAGAGATTTCTCACCTCCTTCCCACATAGTAATACATCTGTTGAGATGCAAGGGTCGTAAATCTTTTGTACATTTGAATGGTTATTTTCGTCGAAGCATGTGACAGCGCGTCCTATCCACTAAGTGTAACTTTATAAAGCTCCACGTGCACGTGATATTTTGATATTGGATATGTGCGCATGAGATGCAGTTCATTTTCAACATCAGCAAATGCAAAGCGCACATTCCAAACGTTCGGCGGTAGGGGTCGTAGACTGTTATGAACGACAGACATCACCCATTTGATAACTGGAAAATAATCCTGATCGATGTAGAAGGTGTTTCTAAAGGCCTCTATACAGTGAATGACAAAAGACGAAATTAGTCGCTACAACTGTCCGTTCCAAAATACTTTTTGTGGAAACGTTCCATAAATGTTAAAATCTTCTGACGCTTTTGTGGAGTGTTTCAACATGTCGCCAGATCAAGTGTTGTCGAACTGACCGTAGCAGCGACTAATTTCGACTTCAGTCATTCAGTGCGTAAGATAAATTATCCAGGGCTGAAGCGAGCTTTAATGGCCCTGAAACTGACTTTCGCAGGAAGACACTTAAAGCTGCCCTGTACCAATAGAAAGTCCATTGTGGTATCAGGGAAAGTGGGGCGATATATATGCCCCGCCAGAGAAATTTGCCCCACAAGAAAGGTTTCAAATTGAAAACTGTCCCGTATCTTTCAAAGGCAAAGCGCACATTCCAAACGTTCGACGGTAGGGGTCGTAGACTATTATGAACGACAGACATCACCCATTTGATAACTGGAAAATAATCCTGATCGATGTAGAAGGTGTTTCTAAAGGCCTCTATACAGTGAATGCTAAAAGTCGAGATTAGTCGCTACAACTGTCCGTTCCAAAATACTTTTTGTGGAAACGTTCCATAAAAATGTTAAAATCTTCTGACACTTTTGTGGAGTATTTCAACATGTCGCCAGATCAAGTGTTGTCGAACTGACCATAGCAGCGACTAATTTCGACTTCAGTCATTCAGTGCGTAAGATAAATTATCCAGAGCTGAAGCGAGCTTTAATGGCCCTGAAACTGGCTTTCGCAGGAAGACACTTAAAGCTGCCCTGTACCAATAGAAAGTCCATTGCGGTATCAGGGAAAGTGGGGCGATATATATGCCCCGCCAGAGAAATTTGCCCCACAAGAAAGGTTTCAAATTGAAAACTGTCCCGTATCTTACAAGTATATAAGAACGTCTCAGTGCAACGATGGACGGAATACTTGCTTTGTTCGAGCTGCCTCAGGAAGGCTTCATCTTCGAACTTTGTCGAGCTTGTTGCTGTTCATACTGCTACATGTATGTAATTCGTATGTTTAACAAAAAATCGATTCAAACCCCTTTACCGACAGCTTACCTCTCTCCTCCTCTAAAAACATCGAATAAATCCCCTGGTTGTATCTATTTTGGATGATTAGCAATATTTTTCCCTCCTCGTGATCGTCTTTCAACCAAGTGGGCGAAACGACACAACTTCTCCTCAGTCTCTCCCTTTCAATCCGGCTGATATCCTTCAGTTTTATTCGCAACCAACTCGAGTCTTTCGGATTCAAAAACGACGTGAAGATGATGTGTGTCTATTCGCACGATATGGCAAAGCAAACAGCATGTTCACTTGTTAGTCGCTGTATCCTGTGGAGCCTGGTTGTAGGTAAAAACCAGGGGTAGCGAGCATAAAGGGGTCGTAAGTGTAGTTTGAAACCTGGGTGTAAAAGCAGGCGTAGGACTGGGTATGACAGTTTCTAGTCAGCGAGCATAAACTTTAAGTCACCTATTTAGGAAGGGAGCATAAAACTAGGCGTACTGACAAAACGTCTGCGCCGAGGTATAACGGTGATATTCGGCGTAACTGCTCATTGAAAAGGTTATGTGGCCTTGGAATTCTATTGTGGGGGTTCGCCTTCCCTCACCTCCAACCACTGCGTCGTCTTAATTCGTAAATATATACACCTAGACGCAGCTTGTGTCTTACCTTTATGCTCATGAGCATAGAGCCACCAGTAGCACTACGCCTGGTGTCGGCCTGGCGTAGGGTTACGATCCCTTATGCTCGCTACCCCTGATTGCTATCTCCTAGGACCATTTTCTCCTTTTAAACGTGTCCGAAGTTCCAAATAGAATTTTTCCACAGAGAACACTCAGAGCAGTGAAATACTGCGCTAAGATCTTTACTGATTGCTAGGAGGAGCGCCATCATGACCCAATTCTTATGAAATGCAATCCCTCTCTTTCTCGCTTGGTATTTGTCGCAAAAGTAATGTCGTGTTACGTACATGTACCTATTACACGAACAGGAAATTTTCGCCTGCAGGAAATTTTGGCGAATTTTGCGAGATTGCCAAAATCGCGAAAATATCCTACCGTGAAAATATGATGTATGCATTGGAAAGATCACATGTTCGAAGATGGGCTGATTATCGACTTATTATTAAACTATATTGAACGTAGACTAGTACCTGGTCCTACCGATGGTGTCGCTTTTGAATGGTAGGACCAGTCGTGGCCGCCACTTGTGGAGGAATTCTGACAGTGACGTCACTTGAAAATTGTATGTAAATGATGTAAATTTATTCAATTCTCAATACGGCTGACGTACCGGTGCTCCCTATTACTTCCTTCTCCGTGGGTGGCCACTCAAAAATGGAATTTTGGCGTGGAGTAATCAGACGATAATAAACGACTGTGCCTTGAGTTTTATTGGTTCACAAGCTTACCATTATTTTCAATACTGTCTGGCAAGTCTGCGTTAAGTTTACCATCCAACCCTATGGCTAAATCATTTAGCCATAGGTAAACTTAATGCAGTCACCTTTAATTACGAATCCACATGCCACAGGATCAGGACAGTCTTTGAAACTGTTTTCTATGATCGTTTGTGGCTACTTTACTGACCGTTGAGATCACCGCTATTCGTCCACTCTTGCTGATGGCTACCCCTGGACACCGACAGGGCTTTCGGATAGCCTGCCAGATAGGTTTTGAGACGACTGTCCTCTCTACTATTCGTAGTCTCTTGTCATCCCTCTGGTGGAAGAGAATCGTACAAATAGAAAATTAATTTTGTTACGGATTGCTTGGACGTTTTTTAACACGTCCCCTAAAGCCAGTGAAGTAACAAATTGTTGTGTGATGTAATAACTACAAAGGCTGTTAATTATTTACATTACTTACCTTGAGAACGAATTCAAACTTATAGACAACAGCATGGAACCCACCGCCCTTCATCTTCCCATGGTACAAAAAAACGCCTTGGTTTCCCCTGATGTGAATTTTAACACGTCCCCTACAATCAGTGTAGTAACAACTTGTTGTGTGATGTAATAACTACACAAGATGTTAATTAATTACATTACTTACCTGGATGACAAATTCAAACTTGTAGACAACAGCATAGAATCCAACGCCTCTCGTCTCCCCATGGTACAAAAAAACTCCTTGGTTTCCCCTGATGTGAATACTACCCAGGAACGAGCGTCGCCCGTGGTCTCCGGGACCCTCGAATCGAACAACCGGAAGTTGTTGTAAGTGTCCAGACCTCAGCTCATACCAAGATACATTGTACTCGAGATATTTACAGTGGATCCCTCTATATACTGGATGGAGGAAAACAACATTTTTTGTTGATTCACCAAGGAAATCGTACACAAAACAGTTTCTAAGTTTAAGAATAATATTTGAATCCAATTCCATCATTTCCTTTGTCCCCTTTGTCTTAATTCTCAGAATGTCCATCCGTGCGGTATAGCCGGTCTTTTTTCGTCGACATAGTGACGTTACCCACAAATACTGTGGCCCGCCACCTGGTTGGATAAATCCGCAGGCCGTAATTTTTCCACTGATCATTAGTTTATGTGGCAAAACATGTAATAACTGAAAACTGGCCATCGCTCGGTTTCTGTTCTTATAATCTTTTTTTGAAATGTACGTTTTGTTCCCAAGCTGAAGAAAGTAAATGTCACTGTGAAAAGATGGGCCACGTACATGGCTGCTGCAAAAGAACAGTGGCACTGTGCCTTCCGTGACAAGCACCGAGGTTGCGAAAGGACAACACAATCCTGCATTTAAGGCACCTTTCACCAAAGGCATTTTACAGTGACAATAAAATATTATCTTCATTGCAAACATGATTCCTGTTGTTCGTCTTTAACATACCATGACGGAAGCCAAAAGCTTGCCTCGAAATCTTCGAAGGTTCTCATTTCGCCTGGGATCCTGACCAATGTAAAAGTAATCGTTTCCTATGGAACAAACTGACTTTTTTCTAACAAAACTGAATCCAGTACAAGCTTCATACAAGGAACAGATCACGGCACAGTGTAGCGCACGTTTCGGGTAATAATGTTTAGAAGCAAAGCTATAGGTTACGTGATCACCGACTCTGATGGGAACCAAAAGGAAAATTCGTTGACCAAATGTGACACACTGGAGACTAAACAATGTCAAGAAAAGAACAAATAGTATCTTTTGCATGATTTTTCGTTGTCAATGTTGGTCGGCGTTAAAGAAACGTAATACACGTATCCCACGTGTTTAAATGGTAGGATTAATTTATGAGTTGATATCCTTTGGAAGCAATGAGTTTGTATGCATGAGAAGTATGAGACATGATTGAATTTCTGGCTAAAATGAAACGCAAGAAAGAGGCAATTGTTTTAGAGCGGGAGAGTCATATGGAACATCAACCTGTATCTCAATGGAAAATGGATAAACAAACAAGAACTAGAGTTGAAATTGACTTAGCAGGCAATTTGAAGACCACCACTTTCACTGCATATGTGGCGGGTTGGCGTAACACGCCTAAGTGTTTCTGTGATGTGAACTGTTTGCAGTGGGACATTGATGGGAACCTTTAACAGCGATACCAAACAGGGTGTCTATAAACGGAAGACCGAAGACTGAAGACTGAAGATGGAAGACCCTGAATTATAAAACGAAGATCTCCACATCTATAAAACGAAGACCCAACTAGCCTATAAAATGAGGATCCCCACATCTACAAAACGAAGACCCAACTATAAAACGAAGATCCCCACTACTATAAAACGAAGACCCAACTATAAAACGAAGATCCCACNATCCAGTACAAGCTTCATACAAGGAACAGATCACGGCACAGTGTAGCGCACGTTTCGGGTAATAATGTTTAGAAGCAAAGCTATAGGTTACGTGATCACCGACTCTGATGGGAACCAAAAGGAAAATTCGTTCACCAAATGTGACTCCCTGGAGACTAAACAATGTCAAGAAAAGAACAAATAGTATCTTTTGCATGATTTTTCGTTGTCAATGTCGGTCGGCGTTAAAGAAACGTAATACACGTATCCCACGTGTTTAAATGGTAGGATTAATTTATGAGTTGATATCCTTTGGAAGCAATGAGTTTGTATGCATGAGAAGTATGAGACACTAGCGCCGCAGGACTGGAGCGGCAAATGCTGGAACCAACATAGGCCCAATGCGCATGCTCCGTTCTCTCCAAGTGCAAGAAACACTGCAGGGTTATTTTTACATCAGACTGCTTCTAAATCGGTCACACGGGGAATCCCCTTGGGGAATCCCCTAGGCTTGCACTGGTAGTTTTAACAACAAAATTCATCGAAATTCACACTTCATCGTTTTTGGATGAAGCCAGGAAACGAATGGGACCTGTCATATGCAAATATCTACAAACCTGAAAGATTCGTGGTGATGCATGGCTTAATTTTTGAGTTATTGCCCTGAAACCACCAGATTGGATGGAGAGAGATCCAGAGAGAGATTCAGAGATCCAGAGAATTCCAGTAAAACCAAGGAAGACCGCCACACCATTGGTGTGTGGCGGTCTTAATGAGGAACCGGAGGAACTAACGTCACGACGTGGCGCTGTGAGCGCTGCGGCAGAGGTTTCTTTTTTCTAACGTTATTTCCATTTATTTCTGGCGTGAAAATAACCTATTTGTTTCGGTCGCCTGGCATTAAAATTTACACCATCTTGTAGCAGATGAAAATGTCTGCAATTTTGCAAAGCTTTTTTCCTTAAAATGAAGAGATAGGTGACGATTTCGGCAACGTCTGTATCTCATTTTTCCTGTACAAAAATGTACAGCTCATGTTTTCATGACGCAACGTCAACACTCAAAACGACGTCAATGACGTCGTTTCGGTCGCACTGCTCGCAGCGCCGACCTGTCGGGATTTCCGACACGCGGGTTCCTCATTGTCCAAAACAGCAGGGAAAGAGGCATAATCTCCGCCTTCAATAAGTGACAACATGGTAAATGAAGCTTATCTGTATCAGCCGCTGAGTGACGAATTATAGATTGTTACGTGTATCGACCAGTTAAATGAGCGATGCTCTAACAGATCATTATACCAATACATTTGTTGGCGGACAGTTCGCCAATTTTAACAGGAAGCATTGATTCTCATTTTTTGGGATGGACTCTCAACAAGGCATTGATTAACTCTGTCTCCAGTTCTGTTTACTAGTATTTGTAATTCTTCCCGTTCCTCTAGTTTTTGGCGTCATTGATACTTCCAAGAGGCATGTGTGTATTCTCACAAACGTCCTCACCAGTTTGCATTTCAACTCAATTCCAGCATCTTCATGTCACACCGATAACCCCAAGATTGTTGGATTATCGATTTATGCAGCGATGAGTTGAGTGGGTAAACAATCTAAAGATATCGCATGCTTTGTTTCTGTAAAGAATATGAAATTTCAACCCCCTTGATGCCAAAACGTGGCATGCAGAGAGTATGTAGAAATGGTGATATTTTAGATTGCGCACATCTGTAAAAATGAAAAGATTTCTGGTTGAATCAAAATAGAACTCGCAGTTCCAGGTGCACAATGATTGCAATGATATTGATATTGCACCCTCTCACGAAATAATGGTACTTCTGAAATTGGAATTCCTGTAGAGAGTGAAATAGCAGCAGGTTTAGAAATGTCAAAGGGAGTGTTGTGTTGCCACATCAGCTTGTCCAAAAATGTTTTTTTGAGAACGATTTCATTAATCACCCTGCATACACCCCGTAGGCCTACAGCCTGTACTATCCATGTTGCCGAAGATTGCTCCGATGCCCACATGATCTCTAATGAAGCGATGTTCGAAACTATAGGCATGTCAAAAGTAGTGGTGAATTTTAGGTAACCTGTACAAAGAACCCAAATTAAACGCCAGCTGTCATGACTCACATTCATGGTCCCCTGTGTTGGACTTCATTTGCTTGTGACGTCAGTGAAACTAACGTTTCAGTTGATCGCAGGTCATATCAAACTCACTAATTTTCTTCTCAAATCTAAACTAAATCAAGTAGTCAGATGAAACGACCGCGACATAAATAGTAGGCCGGCCAACATGAAATTTTAAAAATTTTAAACTTTTGTCGGCATCGTGTGTTAATGGCTGGCATCTATGCTAGATCATACCCTTATAAGATAGGGTGAAATTAAGGGTGGATGCCACCCTGGTTTTGCCGGTTAAAGGTCATTATCAAGGTCATTGTGTTCAAATATACTGAGCTTTGTACAGGAAAATGGGACCCGATGTGTACAGCTATCTTTTGAACGGTTGGATTTAAACCCAATAAATGTATTACCAACAGATAGAAACATGGTAGGCCCTATATCTCAATCAAATAAGCATGTCTTTTGTAGTTTTTAACAAGTTACGAAATTGGAAATGGCGTTTTAATGTATTTTGACATTCTTTACATGAAAAACGTTATTTCTTATTACGAAACTACTGAAAACAATTAAAAACATGCTTATTTGGTTACAAGGCACCACATTTCTATCTCTTGGTAATACATTTACAGGGTGTAAATCCAACCGTTCAAAAGTTACCTGTACATCGGTTCCCATTCTCCTGTACAAAGCTCAGTTCCTGGCCCAATGATAAAGTCAGTTCCAAAAATTCAATCGGTCGTAACTTCGTCAAAATTGAAATTTAACAGTGGCATCCACCCTAATATTGTTAAGTAGCCTGTATTTTACAGTTCTGGAGGGGATGCCATCCATTAACAGAAAATGCCGACTAATTATTTTCTAGACACTTTTTGGAGGTTTCACCGGCCTAATAAAATGAGGGTAGGGTTTGAATGGCCCATTCCAACACTTTTTCCCGTATGAAGGGGTTTCAAACCGTACTCCCTGGTCCATGCACCACAATGGTGACCATAACCCACTGCCTCAGTTAGGTGTCACGAGTGGTTAAAACTATTGAATTAAAAAGGACATCCAGGTCCTGATTAGTTTTTACACACAAAGGGGAGATTTAATAGACGTTTGCTAAGCTAACCATTGGTTCCACCAAACATAGATAAGCGAGCGAAACATGCGCAACAAAATTTCCCCCCAAAAGCCCCATTTTCTAAGCTCTGTACAGCGCTTAATATCTATCCAAACGGGGGCTTTTTGGTGAAAATTTAGGTGTACATTTTTTGCTCGCTTATCTATTTTTGGTGGAACTCATGGTCAGCTTAGCAAACGTCTATTAAATTGGCCCATAAGGCGCCCATTGTAGAGGACCTGGGCCCGGTTGCACAAAAGCATACTAGGCGTAGTATCATTCTATCTCCTAGTTGGCTTCTAACTTTGTATGCGTTTGTATACAAAGTTAGAAGCCAACTAGGAGATAGAATGATACTGCGCCTAGTATGCTTTTGTGCAACCGGGCCCTGGTTACGATGTGCTGCCCTCTATCGTAGTTATGATCTCTATTATTTGCAGCATAAAATATTCTTGGTGTCCTCCCTAAATTGTTTCCCTCCTCCTACGACATACAAGTAGAAATTAACGGCGTGGTTTGTTTGAGTGAAGACACCAAGACCCCACATGAGTAAATTAATCCTCAGAAGCCAATAATTGTACCGAAAGTCGTAGGCCGCAATCACTTCTGGGATGGTTATCAGGACTACGCAAATCGCGTACGGAGAACAGCAAATCAGAAATGCACTGGAAACAAGCAGAAGCATCCGCGTGAGGTGTCTATTTTCTGTCTTACCATTTCTTTCATTCTCGCTGAGTTTTGACCTGCGTACCGCCGCACGCCTGACACCCTTTAGGATGAGAATATTCGACGTTATAATGACCGATAACGGAATGACACTCATCACAAATGAGTGATACGTGGAGAAAATAATTTCAACCCATGGATATTGTTTAAATGCCGGAATTATATTATCAAATACATTTCCTTTGAATGTCACATCAAAAGTGAAGAAGACATTTATGTCAATGACAAACGGCACCACTGTCAGAATATACACCATTTTTCGTGCTCTTTTTGACGTGCATAGCGTTTTGGCTCTCAGTGGAAAGAGTATTGCGCATGCGCGATCGGCTGTCATGGCTGCAAGCGTAAGTCTGGATGACGTAGCTGCGGCATATAGTACATACTCGATAAACCTAGCATTGTATAAACAGAGAAGATAATTTTAATGATTAACACAAGGCTTATACTGGGAAAAACGCAAAACGAAAAGACGCAACGCAACGAACTTTGTCCCCATTAACATAATAGGGGACTTTCCTGCCGCTAGAGGCCGCCTCATGTTAGCGGTCCTTGAACGTCACAAAATTTGACGTCAAATGCGTGAGCCACGGCGCCCACGTCATTATGGACGACGTTGTGGCATGCATTTCTGCTCTGTGGCGTCAAATTTCATGACGTTCGTGGACCGCTAACTCGTAGTGGCCTCTGACGGCAGGAAAGTTCCCCATTATTTGGCAAAGCGCTGATACGCAAATAAAGCGCATGCTTCGTCGGCGGATCGATGATTCAGCGCTTTCCGGGAGGGACCATTCATTGTGNGGTAAATCTCCCGAGACATTAGGGAGATTTCGCAAAGCCCCCGAAACGCCAACGCGAACGCCAAACCCATTGTTCGATGCCATGATGAGACCACCATACAAAAGGATAGATGTTCACGTTGGCGTTTCGGGAGCTTTGCGAAAACTCCCTACTTCTCTTCTGCGTCCCCGAAAGGACTGCGCTTTTTTTACCAATATACGCCTATTGCCTATTAGAGAGTTGAAGAAATCGCCCCGCTAACGGTAACACTTTAGTGTTACGGTAAGAGCGACGATCTCTTAAACAATCTAGTACGGTTAATCGGCAACGACAACTCTAGCATTGCAGAAGCCAATTAACGGGTTCGCGTGTTTTTTCGTGAATGGATTTTCTTTTGCTGTCGGTGTCAAAGGGGAGAACTGCATACACAGAATGAGGCCAGTGTCATCCCCGCTTTGATATCTCCTGATATTGGGTCAGATGAATAAAGACTAATAAATGCTTTTACTTGAATTTTGCAATACAAATGCAATGGGCAATGCTCTACAAATTTGAAGAAAAAGCATTTGCTAGTCTTTATTCATATGACCCATTGTACCGAATCAGTGAGACACACGGGGCCGTATTAAAAAAAAGGTGTTTAAGACTTAGACGCGTGTAACTTCGTCAAATGTATGGTGGAAGTCTGTGCATTTGGTGAAGTTACACGCGCTTTAGTCTTAATCGCGCGACTTGGAGTGGGCTTACAATTAAGTAAAGAATAGGCCAAAAGGTGAAAAAGATTGTATACGACTAACGCATAAAACAAAAAGTAACGGGCGTGCCTGCGGCCTCAGTCATATCACTCGGGTTTGGAATATAACCAGTGCAAAGAGAAGTTAATAAAGGTTAAATAGGAAACCTTTCTGTGCAACATATAAGCTAGCAGGAAAGGAAGGTGTGTAAACTTGGGAAAGCTTACTTGATGGTAAAAGTCATCGCATGTCTTGCAAATGTCAAACCGAAGAAAAACGGAACAAACGCGGCGTAGTGCAGCAGATAAACAGTGTCTATAACTGCCAGGGCTGACATATAAGTACAAGTGCTAATATGACGGTATTCTTTCTTTGTCGTGATGAAAAAGGATGTTATGTTTCCAAAAATCCCAACGGCGGCGACGAAAAGTGGAGCCCATTTTCTGGCGATCGCCAACGCTAGTACTAACTCGGGATAATTTCTCTCATCGTCGAAGATTTCTACTGAATACGTCGAGATTACTCTTTGTGTGAGTGTCGTGTTGGTGGCGTCAGTCATTTTGCCGTTGGTTGCGATCCGTTGTTGTTGGCGTTGCGAAACGTCGCAATAATGAAATGTACTATCGGTTTTGGAGTAGAGTAGGAAAACCGGTGCCCAATGACTCTAGCATCAATTATTTGTGTAGCCCATTCCCATTCGGCGATTCCAAGTCTTTGATGCTTAGAACTAGATCAAGTGTAAAAGCACTTAGTTGTCTATTGTCTAGTATGGAGAAATGTACAGTTGAGGACCATATTTAAAACCAACATAATATGCTGTGCACTCCTTGCGGTGTTATATGACTCGAAATGTAACGGAAACTTAGTGCATTGTACTCGACCTTGGTATCAAATTTTACCTTTGTCGAAATAGGCGGGGCATTGCATTAAACATATCATTGCGAGCAGGTGATTAGATTTCGATATGACGCACAAGTCACACATGGTATTGAAAAAATATATCAAACATAAAAAAGAAATTTACTGTTCTGTAATCGTTTTTTTGATAACGTTTGATGGAAGGTACGAAATTAAATATTTCATTAAAATGGCGTTTTGCTGCACTTCATTTACACTGGTGGACAGAAATATTAGGAGAGTGGTCAATTTAAAGTTTGATGTAAGTTTCTCCCTGTTAAGAATCAGAAGAAGATGAAATGTTTTGGTTTGAATAAAGTCTAGAACACATTTTTGATCATGTTTTAACATTCCTTTCTGCACTTCAAATCTGGATTGTTGTTAATTTCATGTGATTTAAACATATGTCTTGATATAACGTAACTGGTCAGACATGTTATGTAACACAAGTGTATCATCAACCGTGAGTAATTAAAAGCTTTATTCTTAAGACAAAATGAAGAAAAAACGAAGAAAAACGAGTATTTGCTTGTAAATGCCTTTGAAGAACAAGGGCGAGAATTGCCTTAATGTCATTAACCTCATTGCATAATTGCCACTGATTAATTCACTGTTGTATCAAGGGGAAAGAAGGACATGAATTCCCACAATATATGAACACAAGTTGAGTTCATTACATTCATTAACAGACAGAAACTTACATCGAACTTTAAATTGGCCACTCTCCTAATATTTCTGTCCACCAGTGTACTTTGCGTACACATGCTAAAGGGTTAAAACATTCCTCAATCACGTTTTTGCATGAGATTCGCTTCATTTCGCGAAAAAACATAATGTATTGGTTAGGCCCTATACATGTACTGGTCAGCAATTAACAGTGGACAACGTACAAAAAAATGTAGGGATGCCTGAATGAAGAGTCCATTTTATCATCATTCCTTGTTATGCAAGGTTGTCAACCTGGACGCCACGTTCCTGGAACAGCGCCGTGCGGCCATTCTCACACCTACTGCACTGACTACGGTAACTGCAGTTACCGTACAAACAACATGGCGACGGCGGATTTTCGACCCGGCGGTGAGTGCAGTATTCAGCTCCATTTCTCACGAAAAACGCAAGCTCAAGGGCTGAAACATACGTGGGGGATTCTTCACTATAGGAACTATCCAAAATATTTCCCAATAAATGTGTACGGACCGAGAGAAAAATCGAAGAGAGGCAACGTACGGTAACTCAGTCTTGGGAGTACGGTAACTTAGGGCCATTAGAATGGTAAATCAGTGGTTTGAGACCACAGGGACTTGAGGCATGCATTGCAAAGGTGGTGGGTGTGTTACAGAGGTCCAAGGAGCACATAGCCGCGGCCATATCTCCCCCCCCCCCCAGTAATGCCCCGGTACACTAATTACACCTCGGAGAAAAAAAACCTCTCCGAGGTACGTTAGTATACCGGGGCATTACCCGGGGGGGGGGGGGGTTATTACCGGGGTATGTGCTCCTTGGACCTCTGTAACACACCCACCCACCACCCCTGCAAAGCATGTCTCAAGTACCTGTGTTCGAGACAGGCATGATCAAGGTAGGATGCAACCAACCATTTTAAATGGGCAACCTGTCTGTTGGATAAAACCAGGAGTAGGGGCTAACCCTGTCACCTGCGTCCCGGGTTTCCAGTGTGTGTGTCTGTGTGGGGGGGGGGGCTTGGGTTATGAAATTGGAGAATGGTTCCCGAGCCCATGAAATTCTGTCGAATTAGTGGTTGTCCCGTGTAGGCCTATTTTCTAAAGGAATTGTTCGACTTCAGAGGGAGAGAACATAGACTCCACGATCATGATGATGGATGTTGATGAAATCCCCGATATCAGTAGTTTTCAACGGTACATAGACAAGACCGCGCACGTTATATACGCCGTCAATAGGGAGGTTTCGCAAGCGTCCGGTTAGGTCCTACGACGACGTTTATCTATTGTCTGGGAATACCCAAACAATAGATAAACGTCGTCGTATGGCCTAACCGGGCGCTTGCGAAACCTCCCTATTGACTCAGCCCCGGCGACGTGCCGTTCAGGCTCAGCGGCGGTCTTAACAGGCGAGCACTGCCATTCAACTGGGCCAGTTTTAAGCACACTGACGTAAAAATAATTTTCTCAAAATGTTTCTCGGTGATGTGGCGTGCCAACTGGTCATGTAGGCCTTTAGTATGGCAAAAGCCCTTTCCTACAACGTCAGTCCCGGTCACACAGCCAATTCGAAAGTATTTTTGCTCCAATTTTGAAAACAAATGTCGCTAAAGCCGCCTCCTCTCTACCCGTATATATTTAGAGCAAACGCGCGCGCAAAAGGCGCTCAACTTGTAGGAAATTTAATTATCTTTCATTTGCAAGTAATTTCAGCACAATCGGACCAATAATAACTGAGTTATGAGCAAAAGAATGCGGTAGTGTCGGGCAGCTAACTGAAACCGAGTTATCTCGGCCTTGGGCGTCAAGGAGTTAATCGGTATGACACTAGCCAACATGACAGTGGGAAAGGCTGTAAGTGAAAATAATGATTTGTCACCGTGACTGCAGTTCTAGGCAATCCTATCCATTCCGTCGGCACTTGCCTTGGCCTAAGTGCGTCTATATAAGACTTGCTGACCATGTTGATTGCCGTTGGCCGATGTACAGCATCGCTCCTCAGATTGGATGCCGGTCGTCTCCATGGGCTCTTCAGGCGGTTTCTCTTCACTTGTTTCCTCTTTCATTTCTTCCAACACCCGCTTCCTCCTCAATTTTCCGCTTTCCAAATCAATAGTCTTTTTTCATTTAATTCGCTGATTTTAATATTCCAAAATATATTGATTTGTAATTAAAGTGGCCAGAACGTTCATCCAAAACTAATGATCTGATACTGAATTTCTCTTTGGGGTGGTATTTCATTGAAGGCTTACTTATTTCTTCGGGTCACAATTGGTTGATTTATCACATATTAGAAGTAGCATCTCAGTAGCCCTCCTGCAAAAAAACGTTGGTCGACATATCAGTAGCCAGTGAGTGGCAGGCAGCTTAGTAGGCCTATGAGATAAAGCACGGTGAGAAAGCACGATACGTATAGGCCTCGGCCTCGGCCTAATGATCTTATCCATGGTCCTCATTCACAGAAAGTAAAGGCACGGGTTTATCTGTATAAGTAAACACTAAAAATGACTTTATTATTTTCATCTAATCGAAATACCATGCCTTTTTTGGCTGCAAACCTCTTCTTGGCCCCAATATTGCCGAATTTGTTCAGAGTTACCGTACTCCCTAAGAAATGCAACATCTGAGTTACCGTATGTGTCATGATGATTGAGTTGTGCCAAAAGGGTGAATGTCGTCCTGGGTATCCCTAAAGGGTACCCAGGTTCAACCTGGGTATCCCTAAATGGCACCCAGGTACGTACTGGGTACCCTTTAGGAACCTAAAGGATACCCAGTTTGAAATTCCCGCCTGGTGAGATACCTGGATTCCAGGTTGATGGTACTTTTACCGTTCAGCTCGTCAAGCTCGCAAGCGTAACACGTGGAGATGACATTATGGCGACCAGAGTTCCAGACTCGCGTCTAAAAGAGTATCTCGCCGGTATACCGACGGTCCTACTAGAGTGATGGCATTTTTGTGTCCAAGGCCGCGAAGTTAAAAGCAAATATGTTGAGGTTGACAATGACGGGAAATTTAGACAAACTGACATCAAAATTAATATGAGGCCAAACTTCTTTTCAAAAATTTAGCGGATAATCAGTCAAATTTTGAGATTCCACGGATTGAAGAATGGTGATTTGGCAATCGGCACCACAGCGCACCTATCGGTACCATATTCGACCTGGATTCCAGGTATCTCACCAGGCGGGAATTTCAAACTGGGTATCCTTTAGGTTCCTAAAGGGTACCCAGTACGTACCTGGGTGCCATTTAGGGATACCCAGGTTGGACCTGGGTACTCTTTAGTGACGTCACTGCCGCGACGAGATGCCGCCATGTTGGACGTCACGTCCAACGCATTCGTAGCTTCAGATGACGTCCAACATGGCTGACGTGCGAATTATGACGTCTGTGATGACGTCACGTGAAATTCCTCTATAGACTGTATCATTCCAAAAGAGTACAGCTGCTGATTGGGCAGCGTCATGACGTCCCGCACGTCATTTCTGAACGCCGTGACGTGCCTCGGAAAAATCCAGTTGTTTCAGCGATCATGACGACGGGAAAAATTCATTTTTTTTCGTCTCACGTCAAGACATCATGAAATGACGCGCGGGACGTCCTGACGCTGGCCCGTCACGGGTTGGACACTTTTGGTGCGATATTGTCTACCGGTATTAGGTGATGTAAAGGTTTGAAATTCAAGTGTCACTAATAAATTGATGCAGCCAAAGTGTCAAATTTATATTTTGTGGACAGAAAAGGTGGATGTTGATTTTTGCTATGACGTTGTTGCCGCCGCCGCCTGGAATCCAAGATATCAGCAATCAACCTCGTTTCCATGGATTAACTTTAAGACGACGCTATTAAGCTGCCGTGTTCCACTACAGGGAGACGTGGTTGGTCACAGCACGTGATCGATGCAGGACGCAGTTTTGCTGACTCCGTTATTTTACAGGTGCCTCTAAGGCTCCAGTTCCATAGAGCTCACGTTGACACTTTTCACGCGCTACGCTTCACGTTTTCCTTTCGTTCCTCGGAGAAAGCATGTCACAGGACAGGTAATGTGTGTCTCGTTGTGCGCTGAATCGAGGAACGAAAGGAAAACGTGAAGCGTGGCGCGTGAAAAGTAGTGATATTTTGAAAAACATACTTAACTTCTAACCTGTTTTGGGTAAACGTTCCACAACTTCATACTTCTTCATTTTTAGGTGAACTCTGTCTTCTGATATCAAAATTTTGTGAAAAATTGGAAAAATCTGAAATTATCGAAATTTTGATAATCTCAAATATCTTAGCAACCACTCAACAGATTTTGATGAAACAAAGTCCATGATCCTAAGAAGGTTCCACTCTATCAAAACTTCATCAAAAGTAAAAAAAATTATAAAAATGTTGATTTTTAGGATTTTTTCTGATGAGCTATTAGATAATTACGATATTTCCAAATTTCCAAAATTTTTGACGATGCTGAATTTGCTAAGTGCGCGCAGCGCATACATCACCAGCAACTGATCAGATCAGTTACTTCCAGTTACAAGAGCGATGTACGCCTGGCTTTACAGATCAATATTTTCCCATGGTCACCTCAGTTTGACTCACTGTCGAGAGTGGTATGACTTGCCCGAATTTCAGATATTAATATTACGGAAGTTGGAAGACCTTCCGCGGCCACAATCGTTTTTGGATAGACCATAAAGTGACTGCCATCGTGCCATCCGACTTGCCAGGAAAAGTAGTGACTGAACCTAACGGGGACACCCTAATCCACGTTCCAAGTTCCAAGTTCCACCCAGAATCAAAGTTCCAGTCTGCAATTTCACATACAGGTACCCTAATTTGCAGACCACACTATCATGATGACTATGTTTCGTATGAATGTCAGATCAACTGCTGTCAAGCGTTGCAGAAGTGATTGAATAGATGAGTTTATTTTTTATATCAATGTACAAGCAAATAATGTTCCCATAGTTGCAATCAAAAGAGTGTGTAATATCCACTCGTTCAGAGTCATTAAATTACCATGATCATGTTCTGTTTCTGTTAAGAAGGCCCGTCTCCATTCGCCAGTTTTTTTCGCAGAGATTGGCTCACAATGGGCAATTCACCATTGGCCAAATCCCGTCAGATGATCTCTGAGAGTTTCGATATGTCCCCCTCTGACATCACCAAACAGGTTTGGTGACGTCAGAGGGGGACGTCAGCCAGACCTTCCTGTTCTGCGATTTATTCAAGATTGGTCTCCATGTAGGACACTTTCTGCGCGCCACCTGCTTAGGTGCCAGATGGGTTTTCTTGCCTTGCAACCCCGGCTTCCAGTCACGTATTTAAGAGTCCACTACATACCCCTATCTGCTTGAACGAACTCTGTACAGTAATGGCGAAAATACCCTTGACATACCGCAGAACAATGGAGTTGCTTTCGCACCATGAATGATTACAAAACCTGCTAGCAGATGCTATTAGGGTGTGGCATACCCCTAGCTTTACCACCCTACCAAGTTTGAACGAATTGTGTGCAGTCATGGCGAAAATACCCCAAGCCTGCGGTCTCTATTGTTCTGCTAATTATTACATAATCACCTAGCCTATGCTATCAAGATGTAGCTTAGCCCAGGCATTACCATCCTTCCAAGTTTGATTGAAATCTGTGCAGTTATTGCGAAAATACCCCAGGAATACCACAGAACAATGGAATTTCTATTGTTATTACATAATCAGCTACCACACGTTATAAGAATGTAGCTAAGGACTAGCACAACCACGCTACCAAGTTTGGTTGAATTCGGTGCTGTTATGGCGAAAATACCCTCAGCATACCGCAGAATATTTTATTTGCTCGGTCCCTTTTATATTAATATGCGTGGTAGTCTAGGAATGCCCGTCGGATGTCGCTGAATCATCAACAAGGGCTGTCAGATTGCCTTTGCATTGATGTGCTACTGTTTATCGTTCATCTGTTACTGCATTTTAGCGATTGAAATGTGCGGGTTCACAAGGCCATTACCACTTTCCTCGCATTTATGTAGACTGGACCCATGTCGTACCGCTCCGTGCCTCCACTATTACGACAGGCCGCGTCCGCCATGTTTGCCGGAATCCTGACACACGTATGCAAATTAGCAATAAACACTCGTAACGTTGCGGGAGTCTTTAAAAATAGATGATGACTCATGGCGCGACCGTTGATGACGTTTGGCTGACCAATCACAGGCCGAGTTGGCGTTCAAGATGCCTGTCGTAGTAGTGAAGCGAGAACTACGACAGGGGACCAGTCTAGCATTTATGCGACATCCAACGGGTTTTCGTAGACCGCCTCACAAACATGAAATTTGACGGTTAAATCTGAAAAAAATCAAAGTCACCAGTCACCTTTTTTCAGTGAGGCGTCTTCCATCGAAAGTAATCATTTCGCTCGTATCTTGTCCAAACATTTCTGTGTGGTGGACTGGTTCCGAACTGTTAGCGTCTGGAGCCGCCCAATTTTTTTGCGAAGTGATCTCAGACAAAGTAGCTCTTTGACGTCATTTCTGTACTTTTTACCACCAGCGACGCAGTAGAGATAGAAATTCACAGTGTAATTCAAATACCACAGGTTTCGTAAGACATAATGCTGGACACTGTGTCTATACTCCCAATAAGGATTCTCGAATTTGTACATTATGTTCATTTCGGGAGAAAATTGCATAATCAGGTTATAGAATCGAAAAGGAAGTGACGTAATAACGTATGCAATGCAAACTAGGATCAACATCCGGGTCATGTTTCGTTGTTGTAGTTGTTGTTCTTTCTTTTGGTCCTCATTAGCCAATCCAAGTCCTGTTCTTTTTTTGTTGGACCGTATCACGATGATGATTATCCAGATATTGCAAAATACTATGACGAGAAATGGGATTGCTGTTCCTGCGCTTAACTCGAACACAAGGACTAGTCCTTCGACCCATTCTGCATCAGGGAAATAAGGTTCCAGTAGACTTTTTTTTGCATCTGTTTTAGAAAGATGATTAATTAGCAATAAATTGGCCATTTCTTTCTTTTGGAAAGCCATTATACTCTTGCCTGCAGATAACGTTGTAGTAAGTTCGATTCCACCATGGTAGTGACATGCATTTCGTTTGAGGAATGGGGACCCTAGCCCACTGCCTCAAACGGTGTCACTAGTGGTTAAACTATTAAATGAAACTGGCATCCCGGTCTGGCGGGTCCTGATCAATTTTCCACACAAAAGGCGTCCATTGCATAAGACACCGGGTTTCGGTCATATTGTCCAAACAAGCCTATCGACGGACTCCGTCTTTAGCCTTGTCCGAATCATGTCATCTTTTCCGTTAATGCATAAATTATTAATGAACCTGACCCCTACTTGACCCCGCCTCCGAGCCAATCAGAACCCGCGAAACAAATCACCGTTGGATACTTTCTTTGCTCTTCACGCTGGCACGTCGAGTTTCCTTCGCGCCCCGATGATTGGCTGAGGCTCTCACCCCCTCAGAAACGGGAAATGTGATGGATTCGAACCAGGCTAGATGGCCGTCAGGCCAGATAGACTGGTGAGCACCAGATGGGTTTCGGTGTGCTGCCCTCTATCGTAGCTAGGATCCCCATTGATATTAAGCTCTTTTGGAAGCGTTACCACTGCCACAAACTTTGTTGGACATACCGTAAAACCACTGCCGCCGTACCATCCGTTAAGCCCACCAAAGGGGCTCAATCGAAAGGGACGCCAACAAAAGTTTTGGCTCCGGTAAATATCTGTATCTACATGAATTTGTACGGCAGCGGTCTTCGGGTTTCCTACTTTTCTTTAAAGAAGAGGTGCATTCCCTAGGAGGCTTCCTTTACATAGAAGTACAGAATACGGTATACGAAAACGCCGGTGTGACAGGAAAAAAGGTAGGAATGCAGATCCTCCAAACAATAGCCCGCTATTGTAAGGTTATAATTCGAATGGTCATGGTCACTCTTCTAGCCATATATATTCTAATCCCTCGCTGAACAATAAGACTGGACTTTGATTCCAGGGGGACTTGGATTCCTTTCACCCCGGTTAACAATAGGAAGTTTTCGCAAAGCCCCCAAACGCCAACGCGAACGCCAAACTCATTGTTCGATGCCACGAAGAGAGCACCGAACAAAAGGATAATCGTTCGCGTTGGTGTTTCGGCGGTTTGCGAAAACAGTACCTCTATAATGGCTTCACGGCCGTGTATCCATTTGAAACCTTTGTTAACCGGTGTTTTCCTATACCGAATACTTCTATGTAAAGGAAGTCTTATGCTTGCAATGGAAGCATTCGAACTGGTCACTAAAAATATGGATTGCGGGCATGTCTTTGCTATACGATAGAATTACCGCATATTATTGGCAATAGATCGATGATCTGCAACTTCGTAATTAGGTCAGTAGTGAAGTTCCGCAAATCTGACGAAATAAACACGAAGTACGAAATGCGAAATACTTCATTTCCATGACGTAATGTATAGCGCCTGCTGCAAGCGCTTCTTTTAGCGTATGACGTTAGCTCGATAGAGTTACGGTGTATATTAAACTTTGAAATTTATCTTTCGTGTCCACTTCGTAGACAGGAAGTAGGAAATTTAAAATTTAAAAATTCAAGATGCACCATAACTCTTTCGGTCTTAAGGGCCTATACGATAAGCTAAAAGATGCACTGGCAAAAGGGACATTTGTAATAGCAACCATCTCCTGGAATACATTAGGTACAGGAAATGAAGTTGAAATTCGTAGGCCCTATTTCGTACTTCGTGTTTCGTCAGATTTGCGAAACCTCACCATTGTCATGATTGTCATGGATACTTGGCGCCTGCGCATTTAGCAGTTTTGACTGTCAACACCGGTGTGTTTTCGTTGGTTTCACCGAAGGATTTCGGCAATCGGCAGAATTTGTCGCAAATTTCTCCGATATTTCTACAGGGAAGCCCTTCATTGTGCTGTGAAAGGGGTGTGGTACGAGTAGGTGAAAGGAAAATTTACTGGATTCGCCGCTCCTTCACCAACGCGTGCGAGAAAGCGAGCGGAGAATTGAGTGAATTCGCGATTTCTGGTCACGTTCGTCCCCTTTTTGTCTATTCGGCGACCCAACTCCGCGAGTTCTTTTTTTTAAATTTCGCACCTGATTTTGATGTTGGTAAATCTAAAGTACTGCCTCATGATTATAATAGGGGAGGTCAAGGAAAACATCAAGGGAAACATTATTTTTGTACCGAAAATGCAATATAGAATCTGGTTAAAGCCTCACTGTATTGAATTCAGAAAGTGCTTACGTCCTCCGACGTTAGTGTAGTGTAAAATGTACTATGATCTATCTGAAAACATTAGGGCTCTGCCTGCAGTTTTTTCAATGTGTGCTGAAAACTAGGCCTTGATTCTTTGAAGTACGTATCAGGCAAGCAATTTGGGGACCTTTAAGAGGCTATGAGACATTCAACTGCACTCTCCTAACAGTTTGAAAATATCGTAAAAATTCAATACAGTGAGGCTTTAACATGTTTAATGTGTAGTATGAAAAATAATTTTGTCATAAAGGTACGTTTATCGTTTCATGAGGAATAGATAGCCTTAGACGTGTTAGAGAAGGTAAAAAAACTCACCCCCACAATGTATAGCAAAAATGTACAGAACTTGGGGTTGCGATTCCATCAGCCAAGGTACAATTTGTTATTGAACCCGCAGGATCAGTGTCAGATTTCTAGCACCGATCCTGCTGGTTCAACAACAAATTGTACCTTGGCTGATGGAATATCAACCCCAAGCTCTGTACATTTTTCCTTTACATTGCGGGGTTGAGTTTTTGACTTTCTCTAAAGCCGCCCATACACGGCGCAATATTATTGCACAATATGGGGCCCAAATGGGTGGTCATTTGTTTTTCGCATGATGGGTAGAAGAAAGATTGGCAATAGTATTGCCCATTGTGATCCTCATATTGTGCAATAATATTGATCGTGTATGGGCCGCTTAAGGCTATATATTCCTCATGTGACTAATAACAGAAAACAGTATGGATGAATACATACCACTATCAGATGGAGGAATACCGTACGTCCAAAAAATATTGAGCATTAGTATACCAAGTACCAAATACGTGATGAGAATTACAAGAAAACTTCTTCTTGGAGTACACAGTGTTGATGCCGCCAGGGGGCGTTTTACGGCGATCAAGCGATCAACAGTCATTTCGGCTAGAAGCAATCCTGACGCGATAGCAGGATAGTAGTTAGAGTAAAACATGAACCTGTGAGAGAAAATACAATAGATCCTCTCTTTTATAGACTTGAGCTAGTACATGTAATGCATCCTTTACAGAGTGAGTCAAAAAACTAGACACTTTTTATAAGGCCCATTGTTTTATCGTGTACCAATATATAAATCTATCACCCCCTCAGGCCTCAACACTCGGGTGCAGAGTTTCTGATAACCTCGCAGCTTCCCCTTAGTGTCAGGGCCAAAAAAGTTTTGGCATGGGGCCCCAGATGGGGTCCCTTTCCCCCTTTTCTTCTTTTAATAGGGTCGTTGCTTTGGTAGACTGTAGCTCGGGCCGGGGGACAGGGGTCCTTTTTCTAGGCCTTGTCTGCCATTGCTCTTCTCCTATTTGCTTTGGAAGACTGTAGCTCGGGCCGGGGGACAGGGGTCCTTTTTCTAGGCCTTGTCTTCCATTGCTCTTCTCCTATTTTGTTCGCAGGTCAGTGCTTTGCAACCCCTCTTTTCCCTTTAGTAGACCCTTTTCCTTGGAGGACAGGGTTCCTCTTTTTAGGCCTATGTCTTCGTCCATGATGGTCTGTTTCTAATTTTTCGTTGGTCAGGTTTTGTAGGTGCTGTTCACCTATAGGCTCCCTTTCTTTACTGTTGCCCCTTCATTTTGTATTATCTTGCTCTTCATTTATTTTCTAGGCCTTATTTGTTATCACTTCCTCATACATTTGTTTAATATAAATTACTCTTACTATGGTCTTGGGGGTATTGTACTGTTAGTATAATTATACTGTTAGTTTAATTCCTCCAAGCTATATTTTCCCTTCAGCCTAGTCAAGCCTTACATTCACTAATTACATTTCTGTTAGGTTGAGCAACCACCTTTTGGGGCTTGTACTCTTTTCTTTCCTTAATTGATGTCACGTCCTGTTTGGATGGGATACTTCATGTCTACATTTGGGTTTCAGCTCAGTCTGTTCTAGAGTTTCGGATTGTAAAGTTCCAGCCTGAAGAAGACCCCGGTTGGGGTCGAAAATTCGCAAACACTCTGGAAATTGCCTTTTTAGTTATCATACCAATATATACAATATAGTTTTGCTTGTACTTATGCAGCAACTCTTCCTGCATCTTTTGGTACCAGTCATGCTTGATTGGTTTTCATGCATGACCGCACATGAGACAATTAAGGGACAAGGGTGAAATCTGATCTGCGCCAACTGATCAGAGCTGGATATGAACAAGAATCACAACACATAACCTCTGTAAAACCCTGCTGCAGTGCCAAGAAGGCCTAATGAGGCCTATGAGCAAGAATGTGTGATTTGAATTAACTGATTATGTAACCAGGGGCAAGAAAATTACTTGGCTATCCATTTCATATCCAGAATTATTGAACCGGTGGGGCTTTTGTAGGGGTTTACCATGTATCCTTCTGGCGATAGTTAAGATAAAGTAGGGTAAAGTGGTACAATTCTAGCCCCCTTTTCTGGTTTTTTAAGGGTTTCACCACCAAAACACTTGAATATCAACATGAAATTTGGCATGTAGGTAGTCATACAAGTCAGATGGATGTCTCAATTCAAAATAATTCTTTAACTGAATTCGTTTTTGAGAAATAAATTATTTTCAAAAAGTTTACAGGGGCTATAATTGTACCACCGAAGTGGGGCAATTGTAGCCCCTGTGCATTTTCTGGAATAAATGCCAGAATAAAGCACAATTTCCAAGAAATGAGTTCATCTACCTCTAATTGAGTGCAATGATATACTTTTTGAAGGTTTGGGTTGACCTTTGAGTTTTGAGGGGGTACATTGACCCCCCTCACATGATGTCACAAAAAGTAGCTACCAGTAGTCAAAATTCACTGCCAACATATGAATAAAACACATTCTCTCAGAGTAAATTGCCTTTTTATCACAATTTCACCTGTTTGGAGTGTCTGCTATCTTTTTCTACTGTACTGTGTGGGGGGGGGGGCGGGGGTACCCCAACCCCCTTGACCACAAGGGATCAAAATTATTTTGGAAAAACAATTCACCAATTTTCATATTCAAATGAAGCTAATACCAAGAGGAACTGAATCAAACAGTTTTTGACTGTTGAAACCCTGTGAAATGGCGGGTCAAAAGTTGGGGGCTCAAAAATTGCCGATTTTCATGTTAATTCAGCCATGGAAGGGTTAATTTTTGACAAAATCAGAGCATTCAACCTGTGTTATTCCATTATAATAGAAAGGAAGCATATAAAATGAGTTTTCGTAACCTTTGGGGTGTGTGTTAACAGAAAGAGGTGGGGCTATAATTGTACCATGCACAGGGGCTATAATTGTACCATACGGGTCTTTTTTGGAAATGGCAAACCTCTGGGTAGTTCAGTTCAGTAACCAAAATCTGAGGAATGCCATCAATAGGTAACTTCCCAAAGCTACTTCTGTCACAGTATCAGCTAATAGAATGGCAAATTGATGAAGTTATACTAATTCTAGCAAACCACGTCTTGGGGTTTCAAAAGTGACCCTTTCGTTCAGATGTCTTCAAGCCCACACCACCACCAGGTTCTGTGATAAACCTAGGAAATTTCTTCTGCCTGAGGTCTCTGAGAAGTGTATCTTGAATATTATAGGTCATTGGATTAGGCAGAGTATACATCTCCTTGCAATGCTGGCCATGTTTCCACTCAGGGGCTAGAATTGTACCGGGGCTAGAATTGTACCACTTTACCCTATGCTTTCGCTGCTTTAAGAGAGAAAAGCAACGTTCTCTCTTAAAAGCAGCGAAAGATGTACTGTCTATGATATTATGCATTTAAGAATGAACTGGGGGCGAAACGCACAACAAGGTCCCCAGGCAGCAGTTAATGACTGAGTTGAGGCACTGCCCACCAGACTGTGCAACACAGACGGGCCCCAACATTAACAACACATTGCATAACAAGTAAATATTATTTCACTGTAGCCGGGGCTATTTACCGACAATACACAGATTACGTGGAAAATGGGAATGCCTTCGCCATACCACGATATATAAGTACACCTCGCGACCTGTGTATTTTGAGTTCTCATGAGTTACGACGATGATGTGTGAAACGGCAGAGCAGAATGGACTAACTCATGAACTTCGTTTTCGAAAAGATCAGACTGGTACATAGGTGACAAAGTTTCAGGCGAATTTTCCTGTCCAAGGCCAGAATGATTGCAGTGAAACGCATACGTAATTAGCAAGCTTCGCTGATTTGCCCTACGCGGCGGTTGTTTCCTTGCGTCCAGCTCTGATCAGTTGGCGCAGATCAGATTTCACCCTTTTCCCTTAATTGTCTCCTGTGCGGTAATGCAAGAAAACCAATCAAGCATGACTGGTACCAAAAGATGCAGGAAGAGTTGCTGCATAAGTAAAAGCAAAAATATATTGTATATATTGGTACACAATAAAATAATGGGCCTTTTAAAAAGTGTCTAGTTTTTTTTGACTCACTCTGTAGTAGGTTCCTGAGAGGTCAAAATGACAGGAAGATTTCCAATGTTGGACATTGACTTCAGGTGTAACCCAGTCTGGAAAAACCAGGCACAAGTCTTCAGGCAGTAACACGGCCCTTGAATACCGTATTCTGTCATTACCCTATCGCTGAAGAAGAGTCTCTCTAAGTCTTTGTTATCCAAAGAACGAGAAAGCATGAAACACAAAATGATGAATATCAAGAAGTCAACTTCCAGAAACTTGCGAACTTTCGACCCCAACCGGGGTCTTCCTCAGGCACTTTTCAGTTGGAGAGACCAGAAAAGACTGACTCAGTCTTTTCTGAGTAGCATCTACCAGTGTTTCCTATCTGTGAGTGTTCCGCCTATTGTCTGACGGAATAAGCAGCGTCTTGAAAATAGGGGGACACACTGAGAAACATGTCGATCTATCTGCCAGCGTTTCCAAACAATAAGGCCACAATTATTTTACGGATTTTTTCCCTGGGAACCCCTGACAGGAGGGAGGAAAATAAAAATAAAAATAACTTTTTCATTTGGTTTTCGCGGAAACCTTGACAGCAGGGTGGAAAATAAATATAAAAATAATTGTAATTATTTGATTATTTTTATCATATTTGTCAAAGCATGTAACAGGCGGCTATGAAAAAAATAAAAATGTACAAAAATGGAATAAAATTCACTCAATGAATGGGAACGAGAATGATTGTTGCAACCGCTGTGAATTATTTTCGTCAGACAAGGTTCGTCCAGCATGTCTGCGGTAGAAAAATTAAGCGTTTTTTTCCATTATTTTTATTTTTATTGATCGGATAATCAGTTTGTGGGCGGCGGCAAAAAATAATGCAATTTTTTCAATTATTTTTATTTTCCAAAATCGGAAAAACAAGTGCGGCGGATCCGTAAAACAAGAAATAAAATAAGTGTCGCCTACGGGGGACAAACTGATCCACAGAAACACTTGCAGATACAACACCTGAAAATAGTGGGGCAGCTTAGCTCCAAAAAAGAGGTCGATTGTGCACTTTCCCTTAAAAGCATGAAACTTGGCACATGGTTAGAGCAACGCAATACTAAAGATTTTTAGTCCAGGGGCCACCGGAAATTGCACCCCGTATGGCGGCCATCTTAGATTTCAAAATGGCCACCATTGTGGATCAGTTTTAATGAATATCTCCTTAACAAGCAGAGATATCGAGACAGTTGAAACGCCTACACCCACATTTTAGGGGTCTAGGAATGTAATGGTGACATAAAATGTTTGAAAATTGTTGCCGCCATCTTGAAATCCAAGATGGCCGCTATCCACAACTCTTCTGCTCAATATCTCTTTAACTAGTAGAGATATCGAGACAGATGAAACGCCTCTACCCACATTTTAGGGGTCTAGGAATTTAATGGTGACATAAAATGTTTGAAAATTGTTGCCGCCATCTTGAAATCCAAGATGGCCGCTATCCGCAAGCTATTCTGCTCAATATCTGATTAATTAGTAGAGGTATTGAGACAGTTGAAACGTCTATACCCACATTTTAGGGGTCAAGGAATGCAATAGTGACATTGACTATAAGATAGCTGCCACATATTCAAAGGTACGCACCATCCAAATCTATAAACATAGCGTATCATCAGTCAACAGGTCGACACAGAACATGGGGAGGAATGATCCATCAAGAAGACATCAAGAGCAGTTGGCTGAAAAAGCACAGCTCAGCATCTCTTGGCTTTTCTAGTCTCTGTTGCATTCCCCATCACAAGAACATAGTGATGTGCATGGAAGTGCAGACTTCTTACACACCTGCACCGTCCGACCAGTGCATCGTTTTGTGCATCCACACCGGATAAATTCATTGCAGATCTTTGCAGCTTCAGGTAGTGTTGTCCAAATCGGTTTGAACTGGCCTTCAGATGCCTTTTACGAACCCCACTCACTTGGACTTTGGGAGCTGAGGTTGCGCTTGTAATACCTGACCCCAGCATAAAGAACCTTGGTACACTGCACGTCTGACATGCTGCACCAGAGCGTGGTGTTCATGAGTTCGGAGACTTCATACCAAGGCTAGGAGGTATGCACATGCTTATGAGTTTTGTTGGGTCTGTTGGAACTCTGATGTTTAATTCAGGCTTGGAAGAAGTGTTTAAAGCCGGTTTTGGAGGTGTTCCGAAAATGTTGGCGGGGAAAAACTCTCCACAGAATACCAGGGCCCTACGATTACTTGCAGAAGAGATCCTACGGGAAGTACTCACGATGTCCAGTACGTATGAGGACATGGTTGTCGCACTTGAGTTGAAGACCGCATCCAGCAGAACAGCGAAGTTGTGGATCGACTGTGTAATCAAACCTGTTTTGATAATGATGCAATTCGTACGTGCCGAGAGAACAGGGAACTGGCAGCTCCACATCAATACTACCACCGCAATGATGCCGTATTTTTTCGCGGCCGGTCATACAAACTACGCTCGATACGGACTGCACTACCTTCGGCAGATGGAATCCCTACCTTCCGACGTTCTCCTGCACTTCAGCCGCGGTGAACATGTGATGAGGCACAAATCCGGGGTGTGGAATGGGAGTTTGGAGTGATATGTACACTGTTAGAAATATCCTTACTAAATTTACAGAAAAGTGCCTGCAGCAGAGTTTCAGGCTTTTTCTTTATTTCTACTGTTGAAAGTTAAAAGTACAGAAAATTGTGAGATAACAACTGTATTGGAAAATTGATTTACCGGTGAACTGTAAACAAATGTTACACTGTAACTTCCATTTACAGGAATCCATATTTTTAACTTTTGACTGTGAAAATAAAGAGAAAGCCTGAAACTCTGCTGCAGGCACCTTTTTGTAATTTCAATGTATCTATGTATAGGCCTACCACTTGGATGCTTCATAACACTTTTCGAATGGCATAGACAATCAGGTACAAGGGACCACGGCTTTCAGCCTCATCCGATAGACCCTAAATTGGTTCACAACCTTTTTTTCATGCATGTCCTGGCTGGGATCGAACCCACATACTGACCCTGTTAGGACTGAAAGTCAAGCGTGTTAGACCACTCGACCACTCCAGAGCATACTGTCAAAGCCATGATTTAATAAACTTGGCAAACACACATCCAACTTGCCTGCAAGGGAATGAAACCCGTGTTGACAGGCACAATATTTAGTACACAATACTACGAAGTCCCTTTCACCGACCAGGCCAATGTACATGTAGGCCCTAAACATGGTTTCTGCTTGCTCTTGATTGGCGTCTAGCACGACTCATTTTTGCAACAATACGTTCACCATCGAACATCGAAAATCGAGCGTCAAATGCCCTCATGGGAACTTATATTTCATCATCTATATGTGCGTAAAATGCATTCATGTCATTTTCGCTTTCCTTATAATTCCAAAGGGGAACGATTTTTAATACAACTACCAACAACCTCAAGAAGTCGTGTAACACATAAATCTACAACATGTATTACAAAGGCGCAAGCGATGTCTAACTAACATCCTGGGATTACCGAATCTGTGAAAAAATATTAGTCCTGCAAAATGACAGGAAGTCCTGTAAAATGACAGGAAGTGCAGTATATCAACAGTACAGCCCGTAAATTTATGGTTAAAATTAAGAAGCTACCGTTAAACTACAGAAGCTCCGTCATTTTACAAAAGTACTTGTCAATATATCACGACACCCGTTATTCAACAGAAATATCTGTTTAACAAGAGATTATTTGGAGTATTTATGAATTACAGCACGATTCTGTAAAATATTTTCTGTAAAATCTTCTGTTTTTTCTAACAGTGTA
>NMRB01000282.1:77171-110828 GCA_002633025.1 Notospermus geniculatus
CACGGACCATCAAATTTCACACTTCCACTTTCAATGTTGTTGCTTCATTTCAAACTTTATGCAAGATGTAGGCCTACGTGAGCAAATGGTGCCTCAACCATTTCATTTCAATTCATATTCACCAATATATTTCTCTTTCAGAAACAAACCTGTCAGTGTCACGCCACCTCCATCATGGCACAAGGGAAAAAAGGCACAGCGAAAAGCCCAAAGAAAGTTAGAGAACTCAATCGTCTACGGCATCAAACTGCACGTGCATCAACGAATGATTCAACTGCACCTCCTTCCCCATCCACTTTGCATGTAATGCCTACCAATGGAGCAAACTCGTTGCTAACAAACTATTTCCTCAACTATGGCAAACTGCAAGACAAGCACGTTGAACAAAAAGCAACAAAACCAAGCCACTGCAACCTCTCCACTCAGAACAGTCGCAAAAGACCTTCGAGTGCTGCATCTGACACACAGCACAATCAAACAACAAGGCGTACAAGTACCATGCTAGCTCACAACAAAACGCAACCAAAGAGAAAACGCAATTACGCAGCAGAGGCAGCATCAAAAAGACGGCGTTATTCTACTGATCCAAAATATGCCTCTACAAAACGACACTCATCCTTGGAATACTACCATCGCAACAAGCAACCACAAGCAGTTTCAAAGGACAATGACATTAACCATGCTGAAACAAACATTGCAAAAGCTATCGCAAAGTTCAAAAACAATCGCAGGAACGGCCCTGTTCATACATGTGTGTCCTGCAGTCGTTTATTATTCAGAAAACAGGTCATTGCATTTATTCCTCACAAGTATAAAAATGCGCAGCATATTCTTGCTCCTTGGAATACAAATAATGCATGGATATGCTTCTGTTGTGATACTCACCTCAAAAAGGGCAACATTCCACCTCAGTGTTCATCTAATAATTTAGCATTGCCAGAAATACCTGAGGAATTACAAAATCTCAACTCATTAGAAAGACATCTCATTGCTAAAATCATCCCATTCATGAAGGTTGTCAGCCTACCTTCAGGGGGACAGAAGGGAGTTCATGGCCCAGTTGTTTGCGTTCCAAGTGATGTTGACACGACTACCCACAGAGGAACACCTTGTGAAACTGAAACTTAAGCGCAAACTTCAATACAAAGGACATCACTTGTACCAATATGCTAATCCCGAAAAAATGCACACGGCCCTTGCATACCTTAAAAGCCACAACAAGCACTATGCAGATGTCACAATCTCTCCTTCACAAGACAACACATCAGAAATAATAGCTACCAGCCAACCACAACCACCTGCCTCACCTGAGATGCCAATCTACCAGCCAACTGCCTCGGATGACAACAATGAACTTCCAAACACAGATGAACATCTCAACACCAACCTCAATACTGAAGACAACACAACTCCCGATGCAAACAACAACATTCCAGCAGACAGCGCCACAACTCCACCAAATGAACAACCCAGTGCAATCAACGAGGACACTAACATTCTATTTCAAACCTCATTGCAGCCAACTGATGTGGCACAGCATTACCTAGACACCACTGACTCTAGTGTTTACTGTCTTGCCCCTGGTGAAGGTAATACGCCTATTGGTATATTCACTTCACCAAATTGTGAACAACAATCTTTCCCAGTTCAATTCCCTACAGGCCAATTTGGATTCAACATACAACGAGACACCAAACTCTCTCTCTCTCGGTACTACAATGCACGCTTGTTCAGTTTTGACACACGCTTCGCTGCTGACCAAAATTACATTTTCTTTGCCCAATACACCAGCGAAATCAACAACATTCAATCAAACATATCCATAGCAATGAGAAAAGGATCAACAAATACCACTGATGGCCACCAAATAACATCCACTGATCTAGTTGATAAGGAATCTTTGAAACACTTCCTCAAACACAACGAGGCTTATCGCTTCCTACAGCCTGTTAGAGGGACACCTCCCTATTGGGAAAAAACGCTCAAAGATCTTATAGCCATGATACAGCAGCTGGGAATTCCTACATGGTTCTGCAGCTTCTCAGCAGCAGATAGACGCTGGCCAGAAATAACAGAGGTTATACTGAAACAACAAGGCAAACCAGTCCCTGATGATATAACCTGGAAACACCATCAAGAAATTATTGCAAGTAATCCAGTTACAGCAGCTCGTATGTTTGAATACCGTGTACAAACATTCATTACTGATGTTATCCAAAGCCCTGCAAAACCAATTGGTCTTGTCAAGAACTACTTCTACAGAACCGAGTTTCAACAACGAGGGTGGCCCCACATACATTGCCTGTTTTGGATCCAAGATGCCCCTATCTTTGACAAACACACTGACTTGGAGGTCACAACCTTCATTGACAAGTACATATCTTGCAATATGCCCGATCCATTGCTAGATGAAGAACTGTACAACATAGTCAGCAAAGTGCAAATGCACAGTCCAGGTCACACAGACACATGTCGCAAGGGTAATCGAATATGTCGTTTCTTCTTCCCTCGGGCACCATCAAGTGTCACATTTATAGTTCGGCCAAACACATCAGAAAACATCACAGACCTGCAAAAACAAGAAGCAAAAGACAACATCCTAAAAGTCAGAGCTGCAATTGAAATGGGCAATTCACAACAAACCCCTTTTGAAGTAGCAAATATCACAGAAACCCAATTCCAACAAAGCCTAGCCATAACATCAAAGAAAAACAGCGTCATCATGAAGAGATCACAACAAGATTGCTGGGTTAATCCATATAACCCAAACTTACTCCGTGCCTGGGATGCAAACATGGACATGCAATATGTTCTCGATGCCTTCAGTTGTATTATGTACATAGTTTCATACATCAGCAAAGCAGAGAGAGAGTTAGGACACCTTCTGAAAGAAGCAGATAAAGAATGCAAGGAAAAAAACATGGAAGTCACACAAGAAATGAGAAAATTAGGCAATGTTTACCTCAACCATCGAGAAATCAGCATTTTAGAGGCAGTGTACCGTGTATGTGGCATGCCTTTGAAAGCATGCACAACTGACGTTGTCTTTATACCAACTGATAAAGACACCATGCGCATAACACTACCACTTCAAGCTATCCAGCGAAACAACAACAACAATGATAGTTCTGTTTGGACCAAAAACATACTTGACAGATATGCAGCCCGACCAAATGATGACGTTTTCAACTCAATGAGCTTAGCAGACTTTGCCGCACATTACCGCAGCATCAGCAAACCAGACAAAGAAGCCACTGAAAATATGTTCGACTCTCCAGTTGAAAACAACTTACCAAAATACAAGTTGCAAGAAAACCTAGGCTACATTCAGAAGAGGAAAGACAGAGCAATCATACGATTTCCAAAATTCAATCCTGAAAAAGAACCAGAAAAGTATTACGAGAACCTCCTCCGTCTCTACATACCCCACAGAACAACCACCGACCTCCTACCACAGCCCTATGAAACCCATGAAGAGTACTTCAACAATGGCCAACAAGATGGTCAACCACTCAAAACTTTGATCACTAATCAACAAGCTATCTATCAACCAAACAAAGCCACAATTGATGCAGCCCTGGAAACCCTACAGAACAACCCTAACCAGCAAGATGCGTGGGCTGAGCTAGCCCCTGATGCAGAACAACAAAGAGAACAAGATGAAGCCACACGAGAAATTCCAGATGACACTTCAGACCTAGAAGATGTACTTGACTTGGAACAGATTACACCACAATCCACGACAATAGAAACTAATTTACCGGTAAGCTCTCTAGTACACACCACAGAAGCCACAACAACAAACCATCAACCCCAACCAAAGCGTGATATCAAGCACATGATCAACAACCTGAATCCAAAACAACAACAACTGTTCAACTACATCAGCTGGTGGTGCAACCAGAAAGCCCAGCAACCAGAATTCCCTCCATTCCACATATTTCTATCAGGAGGAGCAGGTACAGGCAAATCCCATCTAATTCACTGCATTACCAATGAAGCAAACAAGCGCCTCAAAAACACTCTCTCTCAAAGCGAATCCCCAGAAGATATCAAAGTTCTCCTCTTAGCAAGTACTGGACCAGCAGCCAAAAACATTGGAGGACAAACAGTACACGGTGCTCTAAATATCCCAAAAGCCATCCGCCTACCTTACAAACCACTAGGCCAGGCAACCATCACAACTCTTAGATCAAAACTAGCCAATGTTGAACTCGTGATAATTGATGAGGTCTCCATGGTTAATCAGACATTATTCACGTACATTCATGGTCGCTTGGAGCAAATCAAGAAAACATCATCTCGCCATGAACACTTTGGTAACACAGCAGTGCTAGCAGTAGGTGACTTCCACCAATTGCCACCAATCATCAAACCAGCACTCTACAGCAACTTGGAAAGTCAACGCAACTTGTGGACACACTTCACTATGTGGGAACTACAAGACATAATGAGACAAAAAGATGACCAACCCTTCGCTGAGATGCTTAATCGGCTGAGAGTCAAACCAAAAGATCAACCAATACAAGAAAATGAATACAAAATGCTTCTATCAACCATCAACAAGCCCATCCCCGACGAGACTCTACACATATTTCCAACAAGGAAAGAAGTACATACTCACAACCACACCCTCCTCCTCGCAAAGTGCACTAATGTTCAACACATACCACCATTGGATGTCTACAAATCCAGTAAAAACAAAAAAACCATCAAAAGACCAAAAACAGTACAAGTACAAAACAACAACATTCCTATGATGGAGTCAGATGATTTATACCTGGCTGTCAATGCACGTGTCATGCTCACTCAAAATCTCAAAGTACAAGACGGGTTAGTAAATGGAGCACAAGGATTCGTGAGTGCCATCCCGCCACCTGATCCAACAACAAACCTCCCCCCACACATTTGTGTAACCTTCATAGACAAAAATACCGGACACACCACTAGAAGACACCAAAGCACCAAAACCCCAATCCCAAAGAACGCTATCATCATCAAACGTCTGCCACAAATGGAACAACCAAGGACAAACAACTTCATTCGTCACCAGTTCCCCCTAACACTCGCATGGGCATGTACAGCACACAAAGTACAAGGTATTACCACCAGCCATGCAGCAATTTCACTGAAACGAACATTCTCCCCTGGCCAAGCATATGTGTCTCATCTTTGCAAGGACTACATCTACTAGATGACAACTTCAGCAAAATCTACTGCAACAAAGATGTCATCAACGCCATGCACAACATGCCAAGAGCAGATCTGACACCATCTCAACCAATAACAAGCCTTCCAGCAGCAAATTACTTCATCATCACACACCACAACACAGAAGGCCTGCAACAACACAAAACGGAATTTTTCCACAATACTGAAATCAAACAAGCAAATATCATATGCCTAACAGAAACCTGGCTAACCAACACTGAAGCCCACGACCCTACCTTACAACTACCAGGATATACCTTCACCCACAACCCTCGCAGCAACTGCTATAAAACAACCACACCAACCACGCTCTCAGCTGCACAATTTGTCAACAAAGCAAAAGGTGGAGTTGGCCTGTACATAAAAGAAAACCTCCAACACACCATTCAAACCTACAGCAGCCTCCAAATCGAGCACATAGTTGTACACACAGAAACCCCAAGAATGACCCTACTCACCATTTACAGGCCCCCAACTTACAACATTACAGACTTCCTACCCCAATTCGCCAAACTTCTACACAGGACAATCACTAATTCAAACAATGAAACAATCCTCATTGTAGGCGATTTCAATGTCGACTTCAATAGGCAGCCACAGAACCAAATCACTGACATGCTGTCTGACCATGGCTTCGCTCAGATGATACAGCAATCTACAACAAAAGGACACACCCTCTTGGATCATGTCTACCAGCGCTCTACAAAACATGGCACCAATTTCGGCGTATGCCATACCCACTACAGCTACCACAACGTCACATATGCTGCACTCCCAATTCATTAACCCCATGACTTCATTCAACATGAAAAATCACTATATTTCACAGTCCAATCCAGATTGTGCTACTGAGATGGATCCTCAACAACCTTACTTTCAAATGCAACAAATGTCTGCCCACGTTGCCTTTAAATACCTCAACGGATTTAGCACTAAAGGCCTCGGTCTACCTGTGCGTTCTACGCTGCAGGATGCACATCAACCAATATTCGTCTTATTTGGAAGCAGAGTGGCAAAAAATAACAAAAGACTTAACACATCACGCAGGGCCCCTTTCCACATTACACACTGCGCTGCGTGATGCACGTTTGTTACTTTCCACCACACTCCTTCCAAATAATGCCAAAGCATCAAAACGCAGCATAACACACGCATGTGAAACGAGCATTACGGTAATAGCCCAAATGCTGTTATCATAACAACAGCATTCAATACATGATTGATGTAATTCTTCACAGAGTAACAGAAATTACATGTTTATTCCCTTGTCATCATTTATTGTAAATAAGAGTGTAAATAAACTTACAACAAAGATTACCAATTCTCATTGTTAGTTGCTCTCAGATACCCCACCACATCCAATACACACACCGTGGCGGAGACTCCAGAGTCTGCCAGCAGACTCAACTGACAACTCTAGTTTGGCATGATTTAACAAATTGGTAGAACTTTAGAATCCCTGATCAGCATGGTCAGACATGTCAGGACAGAAGTGGCACACAGTGGAAATAATTATAAACACATGAAAATGACACACTGATAAGCCAACGTCTACTGCGAGGATTAAATAGCAGCGGTTGTCTGTAATCGCAACTCGCTGGCGTACAAAGACACTTTGTACTTCTGTACAAAAGTTCCTTTGGACGGCAGCGAGTTGTGATTACAGGCAACAGCTGCACTGCAACGACAGCTACGCCTATTTTGCAATAGGGAACCCCGATCACGCAGACCACGCGAGAATATACGCGTGGTTTTGAACTGATAGTACACCAATGCCACCTATTATTCATGACGATTCAAGGTGTGATTGGCCGTGCTTGGTGAACCGCATCTCTCGAACAATGGGCCTGGGTCAACGCTAGGTGTCTCGTCTGCTCTATCAGTAGTCATCACGTGACCAATTGGCGCTCCCCATTCATACAATACAGCGTTTTTCCTTTTAGTAATAACGTCAACAATACATTTCTTGCCTCCTTCCCTTACTTCAATACTCATAACCATCAACAGAATTATCATGGGCCTATCGTCTGGTCCCGATAACTCTGGATATGAACAGTGCGATCGGCGATACACGTTTAATCACCTGTTGGACTTGACTAGCTACACGGATGTCCTTGCGTTGTTCGAAATTCCGATAAACACCAGTGTTTTGGTAGACTTGTCTAACTGTTGTCTTACAAACGTTTAGGCTAAAACAAGTCCAAGTTAGACAGGCGAAAAACAGCTTTTATAAGTTCCGGGTCTATTGCCCGTATTCTAGAAGCCTCCTTAACTCTAAGGTCAACTTTAAGCTTTTGTATTCCACCCTGCAAACAATAGCTAAATGTCAACCTTTGAGTTAAGGAAGCTTCTAGAATACGGCCCTATGGGCCGTATTTTAGAACGTTCCTTAACATCAAGGTCCACCTTAAATCTATTGTTCTCGATGCTTTTACAATAGACTTTAGGTCGACCTTAACGTTAAGGAACGTTCTAAAATACGACCCTATATGTTTTTGAATTGCAACTCTAGGGCAGTGTGTGGTGAACTTGCATCAAAGGTGATCCTTTTAAAGCAGTATACATCCTAACGAAGGCGACCGACTCTTCTTTGGAAATACTGCATGAGAGTTTTGCATTCAAACTGTAAAAACCCTATTCTTCCCATTCATGGAACTTTCACTTCTGAATACACACACTGCAATGAAGTTCTCCGCCTAGGTTCGTCTCCACAACACAAACCATCGTTCCGGCTCTTGTGGATTTTGTTCGTCAAGGTTAGTTACCGCTTCATATTCTGAATACAATACCACGGCAATAGCTTTGCGATTGTCTTCTTTGTCTACCAAATGATAAAATATTTACAAAGAACAATTGAATATTAAAAATATTACACGTTGCTTTGTTCCTATCATCACCAGAGTATTGTGAGGGACCATTGATCTCAGAAACATATTTTCACTTTTTAACAGGGCATACAAAAAATGGTATAATATGCATGGTGACATGTTACTGCTATAAAATGGCACAGACCAACCCTTTTGCTACCCAAAAACGTCGCTAAAGAAATTTTATGGAGCAGTATGAAGGCAAGCAGTATGAGCAGCAACACTAGAGGCATTTTCAGACATGCCACACAGTGCTCCTTAAAGCAAGGTTCATTGGCACACGGATCCGATCCGTTTCCAGTCCGTTTGCCCCTAGTTTTCCGGATACGACAACGCTGAAGTCCATTTGATAGATTTTTTATGGACCTGAACCGGACAAAATGAACCTCGCTTAACTTGCAGAAAGGTTAAAAAACTGCATTGAAATATTGTAGCCAATATATTGTAGCCAATATCGTGTAGTTTCCATAACTGAAAGAATAAAAAAACCTGTTGGGGAAATTTTGAAAAAAGTGATTTTTTGTATTTGTGTACATTCCTCTGAACATTTGTACATGTGCAATGAACAGGAAAGAATGGAAAACACCTGAAGCTTTGTCTATTGATATCTTAAAGATGACAAAATCAATTGTGATCGGAATGGAATACACATACGAGGTATCACTCAATGATGTGATTTTACTGCTTTCTAATTGGCTGAGGCAGATTAAAACATTATCATCATCTGCATAATAGCAATGTGGTCCTACCTTTTGGCTGTAGAAATCGACATAAAAACCCCAACAGACAAAAATGACACAAACCCACATACGTGGTTTTGATACCTAAATTCTGGAGTCAAAACCTCGTATGTTACCTGCACATACGAGGTTTTGTCAGGGAGTTAAAATGACGATTTTAAGTGCTTTCTGATTGGCTAAGGCAGATGTAAGTATTATCATCATCTGCATAATAGCCATGTGGTCCACGTAGATGCAAAACCTCAATTTCCCAAAAACCGGCACATAAAGTGCTTTTCAGAATGTGCAGTCATTTTTGCACTCATTTGACCTTGCAATGGAACCCAACCACAAACCACAAAAGGGCCAGTTAAGTGTGCATGATTGCATGATTATCTGGAACCAGAGTATAGACCTGAACAAGGTCCTATTAGAAGTCGGTCAGCCGTTTATTGGCATGCACACGTAACTGGCCAATTTGTGGTTTGTGGTTAGGTTCCATTGCAAGGTCAAATGAGTGCAAAAATGACTGGACATTCTGAAAAGCACTTTACGAGGTTTTGCCAGAACACCGTCGACATGTACTTTACTGACTGAACATGTGTGGTCACCGCTGAAGATCTTTATTGGTTCGGAACAGGAAGACGCAGCATTGTTCCGCCACCTTATGATACTCTGCCACGGACATTCTGTAAACGTGGCATCGTGTTGCCATCTGTTTGTTTCGTTTATCCTCACACATCCTGCGTCTTGAATTTGAAACAGCAAGGGTTAAAATTGTTACGCCCCCGGCAGCGCAACTGAAGGCGAAAGATCGGAGACCCTGATATTTTAAGATGAACGTCTAGTGAACTGAGAACCGCCCCATTATGTTGACCCCTCATCGGGCCGGGAGCATCTGATTCTCACCAGTCTATCTGGCCTGACGCCGGTCTAGCCTGGTTTGAATCCATCACATTTCCCGCTTCTGAGGAGCTCAGAGCCTCAGCCAATCATCGGTGTGCGAAGGCTAATCAACGTGCCAATCACAATCCGTGTTACAAATGTGTGCGGGAAGAGAAGAGAAAGTGCCGAAAGGCGAGTTGCTTCACGAGCTGTGATTGGCTCGGAGGCAGGGTCAAGTAGGGGGTCAGATTAATTTATAATTTATGCATTAACGCAAAAGATGACATGATTGGGACAAGGCTAAATACGCAGTCGATGGCCTTGTTTGGACAAGATGGCCGGGAGCTGCTTGATTGGCCCAAAGAAAGAACTGTATTTGTCAACCATCCTCTCTATTGCACGGTGCACTTGGTCAATTACGCCTCCACGGGACCATCGATGACGCCATTGGGCATGATGTGATGAAGTGTTCTACGAGGAATTGTTTCCTCATCATGCACAGATAACACATTCAGTGAGCATTCTCTCCTAGTTCGGCAACAGGGCAACATCGCTGGTCCAGTCAGCTGCTGGATTTCACATACGCTCTAAGGAAAGGCCAGTTCAGGATGAATCGGGGCATCGTGCTTGTCATTGTGGCAGTGGTCCTCAACGCCATCTCAGTTGAACTCGACGTGGAAACCCTTAACACCGCCGAACTTTCGTGTCCGAGGAGCCGAAAATTTAATTGCCATTGTGATTTCCACAAGAGGCGGATTTTCTGCCGAAACGTATCGTCATTTCAAGATATACCGACATGGATTTCGCATGTTATTTTTCACGACGGCGACACCATAACATCAGGAGAATCTGGCAGTCTCCCGAATCACGTCGACTCGCTGTTTATCACTAGATATAAGTGCAGGTGGATATTCGGGGGGAATTCTTGCATAATGGTTCGAAGTTAGAGAGATTTATACTCATTGGTATCCAGGAGGTAACTTTATCGAACGCCGTTTTCAATAATGTCCAGAATTTGAATACGATCACGATAGATAACTGTCCGAAGTATTAGTAAAATGAAGGGATGTAGACGGAAGAGTATACCACACTCCAACAGCAAAAACACCAAAAAATCACCATTTTTCCTTGAAAAATGCGATTTTTTCAAGTTGCAAAAATCGTAAAAAAGTGCCAAAAAAGTACTAAAAGTGGCACTTTTCTACTCAAAAACGTTACTCACCTCTGATCTGGCTCACGATTTCACGGAAATAGAGACAGATAGTCACAGATTTACAGTTACAACTAAGAGATGGCACTGTGATAGCTAAATAAGGAATGGCGGGAAATTTGAGTGAGGAGCTAAACAAAAACTGCCAAAAATGGTACTTGCAAGCTTCGGACGCCAAAACTTTTGTGTGCAATGAACTCAGCATCGAATTCTGAACAAAAAAGGTTTCGGCGAAAAAAGTCTCATACCATGAGACAAATCCAGTCATGAGACAGTTTTTTCTCAAATTTGGAAAAACACACTTTATGTGGTCTTACAATGTTACACCAGCTCTTGAATCTATTGATTATTGATTTTTATACCATGAGCTGTGAAATCCAGTTTATTAGTTGCAAGAGCAAAGCTCAATCATCAACATTACCATCTCTTAGTCGTCCTCGGAACTAAACTCGAGTTTACTAGTTTGAAGAGTGAAATGTATCAGAACTCTTGTTTCTCTGAAATTCACCACTTTTCCGTTGTTATCTGTAATCTGGAAAGCTAAATGGTTCGTCGTTTTATTTACAATTCTCTCACAATGATTAGGCTCATATCTTTGTAACTTTATCTGCTCACCATCATCTACTGGTATTGGGCATAAAACGTCTGAGTGTTTATTGTTGAGAAGTGTGTGTTCTTGGTCAACTAAATTGCAATTTAGATAGAGATTTGTAACATAAAAAGGCAAAGGTTTAGTTGAATANAACAGTGAGATAAGCAGTGTACCATATTACTTCATACCGAAACTGAATAGCCTGAAGGGCTTGGACTTGTTTAACAACCGTTTCGAATGCAACTGTAGTCTGATGCCATTCGTGACGTGGTTAAGAAATGGTAGCCGTTCTACAAATGTCCACAATGTCGACACACTAGAGTGCTTTTCACCTTATCGATATAAGCATACTACGCTTTTGTTCAGCTTCGAGGAGGACTGTCGGAATCTGCTCCCCATCATTCTACCATCGGTGATTGCCCCGATCGTGTTCTTTATACTTATCATGACAATCCTGGCAGTGCGATATCGAGGATACATGCGCTATGGTTGCATGTTGATCAGAGCAAGATGGCGGGGATACGGCGCCATTGAAGGACGCTCATTCAAGTACGATGCATTTGTTTCCTACAACAAGGAGGATGTTCACTGGGTGGTAGACACGTTACGTCCAAAACTGGAGGATGAAGCTGGCTACCAGATCTGTCTTCATGACAGAGACTTCACCGTGGGAGAAGCCATCATTGATAACATAATCACATCTATCGATGAAAGCAGGAAAACTATCCTCGTCCTCAGTGACAACTTCGCCAAGTCTGAGTGGTGTCAACTAGAAATGAATCTGGCGCAACACAAGCTATTTGAAGAAGATCGTGATATCGTCATTTTGATTAGACTAGGGGAAGTGGCGGACGAGAACGTAACAAACACCATGCGCATGCTCATGCGCACCAAGACGTACATCACGTGGCCGCAAAAGGAAGAAGACGTCGATCTCTTCTGGAAGAATCTAATCTTTGCTTTGCGACGTCCCCCAGGGGTTGTGGTGGAAGATTAGGACAGCCCAGTGGGAGCGGAGGGAAATGTTACACAGAATCATTCGAATATTTTACTTTAGATTTGAAAAAACCGACACCAGCCTCTAAAATGGCAGCATGCCTAGTTTGGACCTATCAGCGGAAATGGCAGAAGAGACAAATAGACATACATGAAGGCCTATTTTAATCTCCGACAATCAACAACATTGGGGAGGTTTCGTAATCAAACGATAAACCAAACTTTTACGACAACGTTATTTTTCATAGTACACATTAACCAGATTTTGCATTGCATTTTCGGTACAAAAATAAACTTGTCGTTAACGTTTACGTTTATCGTTTGATTTCGAAACCTCCCTATTTAGTTTGACTCGCCGTCGTCTCAGTGCTGTGGCAAAGTTACGATATCTTCGGCTCTCTACATATACACGCAGTCACCGCACCCAATCCGGTTACGTGCCGAAAATCAACGGTGTAGCATTCTCCTTCAACATATACGTGCACATGTACTAGTAGTTTTTCGTCTCGCACTACACAGATTGAACTGAGTGGCCGTTGTCAAAAGATTCCATTGGCTTGGATCGTGTAGAAGCACATGTTCAACCCAGCAGGAAGAAGGAAGACGCGACATGATCCTACCATATCCTCTCATGGGTGAAAGTCAACAAGCGTCTACCTGTTCATGTTGGGATGTTTAAAAATTTTATATTCATGACTGTATCTTGTGACGAGTTCACGCTCAGAAATTTCCTATCATAGGCCTATTTCTTATGCACTATTGATTGTCATATATATAAAATTCCAGTATAAAGCATCCCAGTGTGGAATATTGAGAACTGATGATGTGAATCACGTAAACACCTTGCGAATCGTGACTTTTTCCTCTATATCTGTTGACATCTACATGTAAGTGTGATAATCGGAAATTCATTCACTCAAGTGTACCAGTCCTGTACATGTATAATATGTACCTACGTAGGCCTACAGGTTATGGGCGGTTATATCCGCAAAAAGTACGTTGACAAAAAAGAGACGTAGGTCACAAAATCAGAGACGTGTTTTTCGAAAACAGAGGTGTTTTTCGAAAACAGAGATGTTCTTTGACAAAACAGAGACGTTTGGTTGTGATTTGGAGTCGTTCACAAAGGAGACGTTGGATGGCACTCGCACATTTTCTCACGAACTGTGAACCGCACACGCCTCAGAAGTGGTGCTATCATCATAAAATTAAGTTCAAATGGTAGAGTACTTTCATAAGGCAAGAAAGTGCAAAAAGGCAAGCAGAGTAGCGTAACTTAATAGTTGAAATGCACTCACAGATCTTCATTTGGTACCAATCTTGACATTCTTATTTCCAAACATACATGCATGGTGCCGAAAAGGAATATCAACACAGTCCTTGTGAAAAATGAAACTTTTGCCAGAAATGCATTTTATCAAAAGTCAAGGTGTTTTTTTGCCTGATAATGTGTCTTAAGGCCCTAAATATCTGCCATAAAAAGCAAAAAGGGAGTAATAAATAAAAGTGGAAAATAAGAAGTGCGAAATTGTGGAAGTGTGCGCGAATTTGTCGATTTCTCAAATTGGGGAGAATTTTTTTCCCATTTTGAGAAATTTTCTTGAAATGATCTTGAAATTTTGTCTTGATTTTTCGGGCGATATATCTCAAAATGGGAGAATTTTTTTCCCATGTTGAGAAATTGAAAATTCGCGCAAAGGTGCAAAATTTCCCACTTCTTATTTTCCACTTTTATTTCTTACTTCCTTAAACGTTAATCCACTGAAAATTTTGGGAAATATTTAAGTTTATTAGGCGTGCATTTACTTTTGATCAGGAGTGAAAATTTTGGGAAATATTTAAGTTTATTAGGCGTGCATTTACTGTTTGATTAAGAGTGTACGTAAATGGAACTCGCGTTTTTTATTAATCGCATTTCGGACAATGCATGTCGCTGTCGCGTCTCGCATATCGCATATCGGATGTCGGGTAAACACAGCTTCAGATCAGATTGTGTATATTGTATTTGACGGCCCTGGCTTTAGGTGGACAACCGTGGTCTTTCTTTCTCGGCCAATAGATCACTTCTCCATGATGAGTTGCAAAAAACGCATAACGACCAGATGATTGTAAGAAAAGAGTAAGTGTACCATATAACCTTTGTTTGTACAATTTCAGCATCCAATCACCGCTCGAAGTTGTTATTTTGTAAATCTTATGAGAGGCGGAAGCAAGGCCTGCTACATCTAATAACAGTGGATTGGAAGCATACTCGATCAACATCACTACATCACTGGAAAGAAACACTGCCTGTATTAGTTCCTTTCCGCACGAAATATTTTTGAAGAGCGTTACGTTTGTTATGTCGTACATTTTCCGTTTGTCTCTCAAAGTGACTGTAAATGGTTGGAATTGGAATGTGTAGAGATTCGTTTTGTAGTCACATTGGACATTAAACATTAAGATAATGTCATTATAATAACCGAAGTCATTTCTCCTGTAAATGTGTCTGTAACCTAAATCCTTCACATAGTCTAGTCCTAAAACAAACCCTCTATCTTTTATCTTGAACCAATGTAAATCAGAAATCAACACGTCCCCTCGTTTCGTGTTCGTCCAGAAGTACAACACTTCGACAAAGGCATTGTCATTACACGTCGTCAATCTAATGTCCTTGAACTTTCTTCTGTGACCCGACACTCTCCTTTTAATTTTTTCAAGGGGAAGAATCAATTCACGTACATTATTACCATGGAGATCAAATACCTGAACTCTGGTTTTATCTACCCGTTTATTTGCAAGTCGAAATTTTCCTTTTTTGTTTCCAATGCCAATGACGTCATTCCCAATTTCACCTGTGATGTACAGAACACTTGGTATTATAAAGTAACTCTTTAACTGAAACACGAGCCGTCTTCTATCGAAAAAGTAAACAAACACATTCCGTGGTGAAGACAGAACAGTTGAAATATCAGCCAACATAACAACAGCTTGCCGTCTCTGGTGGTAATATACAGTGGAATAGGCCATCGGAAACTCCCCCACTATATCAATGTCCTGTTCGGTAGATTGTGATAGTATAAAACAACACTCGTCCTCAGTGTTTAGTTGACCAGGTATAGACCCACTAAACACTGGCATGATTGGCGCCAAAACTGACGGATAATCAATAGATGGCGCTGTTTGCCGAGGGATCCAATCACAAGCATCATCACGGCCGACGCCGCCGTAAAACACTTGCTAGTCTTTGTTCACATTACCCATTGTGAATTGAATTAAGGAATTAAAGCGGCTGTCTCCACCTTCAGATCTAGAATTTCGAGTCAAATAAGGATGCAACAATTTTTATTCATGTGTTGTTGGAGTTTATCGGTGTGGAAGTTTCTGTCGTGAGCCCATAGCACACCCTGAGATAAGTGGAGACTTTGAAAATCTTCACTTGTCCCAGAATGTGCTTCAGGACTAATCTGGTCAGGACGTGACATATCTTTTCGACTAACAACACCGATAATTGCTAGATCTGTACATTTCATAGACATTCATCAAGCCGAAACCTCTGAAAGTACACTGTTGAAGGTGTTAAGATTCGCCTTCCTTGCCATAGAATAACTCAGCGTCCGGTCCATATGTGTTATTGCAATTCAGTATTTCCCTTGAAATACGACAGTTACCCTTCTTGTGAACATCCGGCCGACTAAACTCGCCCCAGTGTGTATCCGACGTCCCGGTCTTCCACACACTGGGACTTTTGGGGCTCAAAAGTCGTTAACACCACTAAATGGCATTCCACTGGGCTCCTGCCAATCACCACGCTTTCTCACTCATAATTGCCGCGGAAATTCCGCAAAACTTACTTCCAGGAAAAACGCAAGGACCCGTGCTGCCACCACGCGGTTTTCGCGGTTTTCTCTAAAAGAGCCAGACGCGGAGTGTGACTAACCACAGGGGTGAGCCCGTAGCGTCTGGCCAACCAAGACTATTATGACTTGACATACCTTTTCAACTAACAACACCGATAACAGCAAGATTTATCAAGCCGAAACCTCTGAAAGTACACTGTTAAAGGCTATAAGATTCGCCTTCTTTGCCTCAACGTCCGATTCATGAGTGTTATTAAGACCGCCACCACCTCACACGTGGCGGTCTTCATTGGTTTTACTGACTTCTGAATCTCTGTGACAACATGGTTTCCGATCGATAACTGAAAAAATAAGCGATGGATCAGCTTACGATGACGTCACGTCAGCCATGGAATTCCGAGCGTTAAAAATAGATACACCTCATGGAAAAGCTCCACGGCAGGGCCGGCGCGGCCACTTTTCCATTGAGGGGGTACACCACAAATAGGGGCACCTACATGTACTTACAGAACGAGGGCAGGGCCGTAGCGAGCCTTTTTTCGCTAGGGAGGCATTTTAAGCATATAAGCTCAACGGACGTGGGCTTCGCCTTCCAGCGCCGAAGGGGCCGATTTTGCGGGGGTCTGGGGTCCTCCCCCAGAAAAAATTTGAAAATCAGAAGCTCTGAGATGTGATTTGAGGTCAGTTACCTTCACTCTAAGACACCAACAATAATGATCTTTTTCCATTTGATTTTGCAGAAATTTTTTTTAACAATTGGCCTAGTGGGGGCATTTGCCCCCCCCCCCCAGCTAGCTACGGGTCTGGAAAGATTAAGTTAAGTGTAATTTTCAAGCACAACGAACCAAAATGCCCTGCTCCCCCGAGAAAATTTTGATTCTGAAGTACTGGAAATGCGATTTCCTGGCATCTGGGCGGGGGACGATGGACATAACACTTGGAGGGGCGTGCAACGTGCCCTTTTGGGATTTGCGTGCCCGTTTCAAAAGGGCACCCCAACCAAAAAGGGCACATCACCCACAATTATTGAGGGGGTAAATACCCCCCCTACCCCCCCGGCCGCGCCGGCCCTGCACGGTCTGGCGGAACAAACTACTATTATGCAATTAGATTTAGAATAATTATCCTATTACATGTACCTCAGAATACATTGAATCAAAAACACAGGTCAAGTTCGTTAACTGGCTCAATCCGTAATGATTTGATGGGTACCGTATTTTGCTATTTTATCGCCAAAAACAGCCCGGCTGTGTGGGAATCCCCGACAGCCCAAAATAGAATCCAGCGCAGGTCACGTGTTTGTTCGTATACCTTCTACGTCATCGTTCCATTTTCCTGAGTTAGCTTGGTTCAGTGAGCCACCGCTAGGATTTGATGCAACCGCGATGTGTTCTAACATCGCAAGACCGGGTACCAGTCTATACCCGAGTATGAACGCGTTCCACCCGTCTTTGCCGCTTCACACCTGCGGCGCTACTGTCATGACTGTCCCCTCAACCTCTACGCTGTCGAAATCATGAAAATAGAGACACCTGTGAAGGTAAATTTTGTTTAATACTGTTTAATTCGGAAGTTAACTTCTTTGGCGTCAATGTCAACCATAGGAAGTGATGTTTATTTGTATATTTTCTGTTAGATTTGTGGTGTTCTGCCGTCGGTCAGAGAGACATCATCGACATGTCAGATCTGCCCGACTCACCGTGACACAAGTGACATGTTTTAATGGTTTTGATGATCAGATGATGGGATGCACACCACAGCCGCTGTCACAGAATCAGACAGGCCTCACAGCCCCTGGCATGCGTTAATCGTATCATAGGCCTATTGCAGTTGCTCATTCATTGGCGATGGTCAACATAGCCTACTCTGCATCATCATTGATCGTGTACACGGCCTGACCATGCTGACACTGTCACTTTGATCAAAGTGATGAGTGTCCAAGAGGAGTGTCTTCTTTTTTCTGTGGGCCTAGGCCTAGGCCCTTTTGGCCTACTGTAGTGTCGACTTGGCTGTGCGTGTAGGCCTACATGGTAATGTAGCCTACGTGCAGTGCAGTGCAGTGCAGTGCACTGCTTTGCTTAATATGCTACTGTCAGTCATTCATTGTACCGGTAGTGCTAGGCCTCCTGTGTCAAACCAAGTCACTAGGCCTAGCTATGAATTACCGATAGGGGCCTATAGGCCTACATACATGTAGATAGGCCTAGGCCTACTGCCAAGACATGCACGACTCCGATCTCCAGCTACACCATGCTACACGTACATAGCCATTGTTTATAGTCAAGACCATCTTCCTTTTCTCTTTTCTGGATGAAGGGTAGCCAAAGTTTTCAAACGAGAATACCCAAAAGATCCATCTTGCAACCTACTGCCATATAGGACTTGATAAGTCCTACTGCCATAAGACTTGTTGTTGGCTACAAGAGATGTCTGCAGTCGACAACAGTCATGATGGAATCAGGAGCAGCGAGGGTTACGTCACAATATGAACGTTAGTTAGCTTAACTGTATTTGAAAATGACAAAAATAAAACATTTTTTTTTTTCAATTCAATGTGCATCTTTCTGATCTTTCTGTAGGCCTATGTTAAATGTACGTTAAAAGTTTATGATGACCTCTTGATCCTCTCTTTGGAACCTCACCCATTAACCATCTATGTTCGCAGCGTAGTTATCAGCGAACTCTGTCCAAAATCCGAGGGCGGTCTTCAAATTGACTGATAAGTCAATTTCTAGTTGCAATTTAGTATTTCCCTTGCAATACGAGTTACCCTACTTGTGAACGTCCGACCGACACGAAAACAGTCGTCAAATGTTTGCGTCAATACAAAGAACACGACATTCCAGTGATGACTTGACCAGACATGCCACGCATTCATTACCAAAACAATTACATGGAGAATCTTTGATCATATAAAAGAATGTGGGAAAAGTGGGAGACACGTAAAAGATACTTGAGAAATCTTAATGCATGTTTTCTGCAGGCATGTGGCGGTTAATCTCTAAAGGCCCTTTTCCTACAGCTGGTACAAAAGTGGCTGTTCGTTAAAGGTCATTGTGGTGACATTCTACAAAATCTGAATTTCACCACACATTGGTAGACAGTTTGAAGACAAAAACAAATTTGAGACATGTTTCCACGCGACATTCGACAGTCGCAAAAAACTGGTTATGACAGAAATCACCATCTGTAACTATAGTAGGGCCTACTTTGTTTCCCTTTGTCTCACTGCTCACTAACCCGTGCGCAAGGAGACGAGTGAGCACGCCTGAGGACGGGTTACATTTACATCCCTTAGGCTCCACCGACCCATCGGACCCCTGTGAAACGCGTTTCAGAGGGGTCCGATTTGGAGAGCTGAGATGTTGACTTTGCGTAATCCTATTATTTTCCTTCCATGCCTCCTTTATAACAATATGGAAAATAGGCTGTTGCATTGCCGAAAAGTTATGCAGTTGAACAGAGAATTCTTTGTTATATCAAAAAATACTTTTAAATTTTCAAATCCGATGAATACTAACGGTTTTACAATGCTAAATTTGTAGCATGTTTGGGCCGTAACGATTATGCATTCCCTCTTGTCTTGATACACAATGCTTGCTTGATCTGTTCTACTTTAGAGGATTGGAATGGCTCACGTTATAACCAGAGGGGTGCAAGGTGCAATTAGGTCAGTGGCTCAGATCAACCAACCAACCAGACGATGTAAGATTATGTAAAATGAGTCAATGTGGGAAGGTGTATTTCTGCAACAAATTTCCTAAGGCCCTGTTTATCTAATCCGGGGACAACATGTGATATTTGTTACCATGGTTACGGTCTACCTCATGCTCATCATCCTTATGATCAACCCTGCAATGTGCTGATAGCTCGAGGTCCAATTTTAATCCTTTCCTTTGTTATTGAAGGGACCATTAGTTACTTCGACCCCTTTGCAGTTATATTCGGTGACTGAAGATTTTGCCATCTTTCCTCACAGAAACCAACGGCGAATGAAACGATCAACCAACGACGAAGGTTTGACATTTGCAGCCGTTATCCAGCCGTTATCCAGATGTGGGTTCCGCTGCCAATCTCGTACCAAGATCTACCTCATCCGAGGATATCTCTGGAAAGGGCTGGCGATTTGTCCAAAATTTCTGGACAACAGCTGGCAGCGTGCCAAAATGTTTGTTTCCCACAATATTTCGTTCTTCGATGACTGAAAAAGATCATATATGCCTAAAAAGCCATATAATACACCCAAAACACGAAGTTGTTTGAGTATTAGAGCAATTTCAAACGAATACTTTAGTTGGGAACATCAAGCTGCGGGTGCCAGCTTCGGTGTGATTCGCCTCAAAATTAGTATATCGCCCATGCGCAGTATTCCTTAAGTCGTCAGCCCTTTCCAGTGGTGTTGTAGGAACGTAAACCCACTGGGGACGAGTTTGTTGCGCGGCTTGCGAAGAAGCAGGTTAACTCTAATTACCTGCTTCTTCGCAAGCAGGGGAGCCCGCATCTCGATGAACCACGTTGCAGTTTAGAACTGCTCCCCGTTGTATTGCCCATATTCCGAAACTGATGTACGTTTACCCGATTTTCAACAGATGACCAATAGGCGTCACTGGTATTAGAATTGGCGCCAACCTAGCTAGCCAATCAGTAATCCGCTTTAAGGGCAACTTTGGGACCACGGCGAATTGCGCCCTGTGCCTGCCTCTACATTTGTATATACTCGGCTTGTTTCAGCCAGTCGACACACATTTCACGGATGCGTACCCGACCGGATACCACACTTTTCAAATGATTACGTAAGTGTGGTATCCGGGTGGCCATGTGGTAATTACGTAAACATTGCCTGGTGATAGTTTGTTTGTAATGAGGTGTGATAAACGGTACTTTGTTGTAAGGTGTGTTTACAGTACTTTGGGGCTAGATATGTAAAACGGTTCATCGCCTGCAGTATTGTATTGTGTTTTTTTTACGCAAGATGAATGCCCTATCATTTTATCAATGACAAAATGAACTTGTTTACAAAATATGTGCACTTATTCTGATGGTGTTATATGTTCCCAATATGTTGTATAAACACATGCAGAATTTTCACAACGAATGCCCTATCATTCTAACAATGACAAAAATGAACGTGTTATGTTTGCAACTGCATGGCGTAATAGATCTATGTACCTAGGAAATGGCCTATCACTGTAACAGTGATAAAATGAACTTGTTTACAAAACATGTACAAATTTTTACTGATGTGCACAATGTGCGGATGTGCATTGTGCACATCAGTAAAATAAAGCTGACCACTCCAAGCCCGTATCAATAGAAGGGTTGAACAGTTCCTTATGGATTGTACATGATATGCAGTATGTGCACATCTATGTGCACATGACTTGGAAGTATGTGCACATGGTGCACAGGTATGTGCACCTTTGTTTTCAATAACAGTTGTGATGATGCCATAACATACCACTGCAAAAGAAAGATGGCCTATCTCTGTACAAAGTGTGGTAGGCATTTTACTACCCGATTCAGTCTGTAGGCCTACCGCCACAACAGATCGATGCATACAGAAGATGCTGACATGGATCATGAAGATGAAATGTCTGAAAGACAGAATGAAGAAGTCAGTGACGACAGTGAGGACAGTGAAGAGAGTAGTGTCATTCCTGATTCGTCGGATGATTCAGAGAATACAGATGAAGAGAGTGAGAACGATTGTGAAAGTCGTAAACTTCATTCATTAGTATCATAAATGGTTGAACAAGCATATGCTGAGCATCAGCAGGGATCATAATTATGCTACATGTAGAAGAGCTTGATGAAATTGACAGAGAAGAGGCTCGAGAGAGGGTTCATAAACTGCTCCTCCCAAAGTACAGAAAATCTCTGCGAAGGATCTTTAAGAATGAAGTAATAAGGGTGCACATTTTTCGGAAACCTCTGTACACAAGGCCGTCATGGAAAGAGTACGAGATCTCGAGCGGGACGGCTTTGATCGAGATGAGGCACTCAGCTCTGCACCCTCCTACCGTAAATACATAGTTAACAAGATGACACTATCGGAAGTTGAATCTGACGAGGACTGAATAGGCCATCCAGTGGGTCGACTAAAAACTGATGACCACTCATTGTTAATTCTCTAATTCAGATCATAGCACGGGCAGGCTTCATGTTCAGCTGTAACTTGTGAACCTAGGTGTAATAAACTTGATCACCACAAAATATATTCTTCTCTTAATAATTCCAACATGATTGGGACACCCACTTGGCATTGTGAAAATTCTGACTGTGTTCTATACAGCATACTGGGAATATATCACACCATCAGAAAAAAATGTACATGTTTTGTAAACAAGTTCATTTTGTCACTGTTACAATGATAGGCCATTTCCTAGGTACATAGATCTATTACGCCCTGCAGTTGCAAACATAACAAGTTCATTTTTGTCATTGTTAGAGTGATAGGGCATTCATTGTGAAACTTCTGCATGTGTTTATACAACATATTGGGAACATATAACAGTGCACATATTTTGTAAACAAGTTCATTTTGTCATTGATAAAATGATAGGGCATTCATCTTGCGTAAAAAACACAATACAATACTGCAGGCGATGAACCGTTTTACATATCTAGCCCCAAAGTACTATTTATCACACCTAACAACAAAGTACCGTTTATCACACCTCATAACAAACCAACTATCACCAGGCAATGTTTACGCAATTACCACATGGCCACCCGGATACCACACTTACGTAATCATTTGAAAAGTATGGTATCCGGGTGGGTATACTACTGTATAGGCTCATGTATGTAGTGGTAGAGTGGGTTTTAACGGTAAGAGAGAACCAAAAAAGATAATACGAATAATGTACTAGGTATCATCCAATACCAAGGCGAATCAACGCATGAAGAAACGAAAAAAATGTGTTGGAAAAATTTTGTGAAAAATGTGTTTTTCAAATTCATGTACATTTTCCTGTACTCTATAATCTCCTTTTTCTGGTCACTCCAGACAAAATCATAGCACCTCCTACTAACTGAGCAGGTGACCTTAACTTTGGGAATCCAATGACATGCACCTTCTGGGAATGTAGGCCTATAATAGGCCTAAGTTCAATTACTCAAATGACCCTTGTCAGATTTCAAAGTCTCAGAAGACTGGGGTCGCCAGGACTTAAGTGACCATGAAAATGACAATCTAGGCCTACAAGTGGTAAGACATGACTATAAAGAATTTTGACGTCGATTGACCTCAATGCACTTAGGCCTAATCAGTTTTAGGATTGGCACCTCCCCATTGGAAATGTGATTAAAATTCAATCCAATCACACCACACATGCTGTTATGGACTATCCGAAATATTCATACCTGGGAGGTGCTATGAGTTTGCCTGGAGTGACCAGAAAAATGAGATTATAGAGTATATACAAAGTATATGGCAAAGTCCTACCCGTAGTTTCTATTTTCAGCACATTTTACATTAGATTACACTCTTCGGGATTCTTCATGGAGCATTTGATAGACACCACCCAGATATATTTTAACAGATGAAATACAAAAGCACAAAATTGGGTAGTTTGTCCCTTAAAGTTCAATATTAGGTCCTACGTCCAATAATAAGGGGTTAAAACAACCCCAGTATCAATTTGATATTTTATCAGCTGGAATTAATTCCGGTAATTTCCACCTAGTGCTCCATGGAGAAAAACCTGTAAAGGTGAAATCGACTGCAAAATGTCCTGAAAATGGAAACTACGGGAAGGAATTTGTCATATACTTTGTATATACATAAATGTACAGGAAAATGTACATGAATTTGAAAAACAAAAATTTCCCAATAGATTTTTGTCGCTTCTTAATGTGTCGATTCTCCATGGTATTGGGGGACACCTAGTACAGGTTTTATCGCATTATCTTTTTTTGCTCTTTCTTACCGTTAAAACCCACTGTGGTGGCCTTTCATTGTTCACTGCAGGCATCATAAATCGCCGTCTGTTGGTGAACTCCAGTTTTTCTCGCCAACAAAGCCAGCGTTTAGTGCAGTTTTCATGTAACTGAAATTAAACGCAGGAGACAAGCCAGCGGTGATTGTTCAATCAAAGGAACTCGTCTATCTTCAGCATGGCAAAGCCCCACCACGTGCTCAGATAAGTGAAAACATTTCGTCGAGACAAGTGGAGACGAATATAAAACTAGAAATCTGAAGAACTTTACACTTTATTGTATTCGGATCACACCAAGAATCAATAGGGTTCTGTCAAAAATAGATACGAGAGTCCTCTCTTATCTTTTTTTGGTTCTGTGTAAAATGCGTACATGTATCTACAAACCCTGATCTTTTTGCCCCGGCAGGCCTTGTACATGGTGTACGTTTTGGTTTATACTGCTGAAACCACGGATTGGATGCAGACAGAGAGAAAGTTTAAAGACAAGAAAGACCGCGCCACTGAGATGCGGCGGTCATAAAAATGTTTGATTTTGAAGACTGTCTCCAGCGACTGCTTACATTTGTCAACGTACTCCCACTGACACCTATCGGGGCATGCGAAGATTTCTGTCTTCAGCCCAGAGCACACCCTCTGGGATAAGTGGAGACTTTGAAGATGTCTACGTATCACAGTGTGTGCTGCAGGCCTAATCTAACAAGAGACCGACTCATCTTTCCTCTTGACTTACAGCATCAGTAATAGCTAGATCTGTGCATTTTATTCGTTAAGGCGGATTTATACCTCTGACGCCGTCACCCCGACGTAAAACGTTAGCATACGCCTGGCATGCTTGCAGTTGGCGTTTGCATTTGGCCAACCGGCCTGCAGATTTTTTTTCTAACCGGTATAGATTCCTAACCAGTACATTCATTACGAAATGATGTTAATGAAGTGAAGAGAGGGTTAATGATTGGGTAAGTGAAAGGGTTAGGATTAGGGTCAGGGTTAGTGTTGGGTAGTAATAGGATTAAGATTAAGATTAGGATTAGGATTAGCTTTTGCTATGCAAGTTAGGAAAAAAAGTTGGTCGTAATGGATATACCGGTTAGGGAATAAAAGTTCGCAACCGGCCTAAGCGTACTACGGAGGGTGACGGCGTCAGAGGTATAAATCCGTCTGTAGGCGGAAGGCTTTGAATGTGCATTGTAAGAGCAATAAATTCACCTTTTGTGACCATACGATATTACCTCCCATCCTTGTGTTATTGCAAGTCAGTATTTGCCTTGCAATATGACATTTTCCATTGTGAACGTCCGGTCGACTTGAAAACAGTCGACAATTGTTGGTGTCAATGCAAAGCAAACTACATTCCAGTGATGACATTACTTGACCTGCCATCCACACATAATTAAAACAATTAGGATCGATTACGGTTAATATGAAAAAATGAGGGAAAAGTGGGATAGACATGGCAGATTTGACGAATTTTTGTAAGTCACCAGTCACACACAAGTCTTTGAATACGATTTCTGGTAATACCAACTTCTCACCTCATTCCAAAATGGTCTAGTAACAAGAAACTGAAGTAGTAGATGTTATTGACATCATTCGATATGTTATTTTGGCCATTTGTCCAAACCTTGCATGTGAGGTGTGATATTTGCATTGCCTTTTCTACTGCAAATTCATAAGTGATGAACATTCGACATCGAAATGAGATAGCAGGGAGTGGTGTTGCCTCATGCATCGATTTCGCCATCGTGAGGTGTCCATGTTCTTGAGCTGGTAAAAACGGTTCGATAAAGGTCATTCCTTTTCCTTTGAGATCATTCCTGCGAGGTAAATCTGCAAAATGAAATACTAGTACATGTATGTATTTGCTTAGGGAAAGTAACTTCATCGCAACAAGTTCTGAAGTCTGCGACACGGCTCACAAGGTAAAGGATTAAAGTGAACGAACGAAAACGTAAGGATAGGTTCACCATTGTAATCGATGATGTGATTGTTGACGAGAAACGTAATGATATGTGGTTAGGTCCACTTTGCTTACGTCTTGACTGTGATTGGTACATCAGCAATGTGTAACACGGCCATTGACAGCTTTTAATTGGATGAGATGACCCATCGCCATCAGGTGACAATCACCAGTACGCTACGGCCAGGCACCAACTCGCAGAACGATTCTAAGCCCTTCTCAGTGCAGCGCACAATGCCATTTTTTCCACTGTACAGGCCTGAACGCACTGACCTTATGTAAAGCACTCATGGAAATAACCTTGCTCGATTCACACTATACGCGTGCCCCACGAAACGTGCCTAGAATACCGAATAGCGTATAGCTCTATGTAATAGGGGCCTTGCTCATGTCATCAAAGAGGTTAACTAATAAAAGGGAAGTATCCAAGAAATTTGAGCTATGAATTACCATTAAACGACCACTTTTCCTTTTCTAATGTAGATTTTGTGCCTATCTTCAGAAAGAATTTCAGTATGATCCCTCTGGCACTTCAGCACCTGTCCTCGCTGAGATATTCACATCCGACGTGTCGATTCTTAATAATGTATTATTGCATGCATCACGAAAAAAATCATTTCGAGCAGTTCGGTCGATAAGATGACAATGTCTGGATAATAACTTGACAATGAATTGTATGTATGTATGATTTATTGAAATTAAAATAGAAAGTACAGGTGGAGTCCAGGGCCGAAGCAGATCATTATTGGCCCTGGAAGAAAGAAATAATACAAGAAATAAACTGTCAGGCCCACAGGACAACATACATGTATACCATACATTTAACTGAACACAGAAATTAATAAGTACAAAATATGAGAGAGAGAATAAAAAAAAGAGCTCAAACGGTGGTGGGTGGCAGCCATTCCTGTATTACAGATAATGTATCACGGGTATTTTCGCGGGCCACGAAATTCATTGTTTATTTACATTTTGTTTGTTTATGTCCAGGCTTTCTTTGTCTCATGAGTAATTTGTTGGTGGCATGCCCCTCTAGAAATTCTGTTGATTCCAAAAGTATTCATTTTGGCGGGTTGGCATGTCCCAAAAGTCCAAAATCACATAATGTAAACATCCATGTTTACAAACATTGAATGTAAACAATGGAGTCTTAATGCATTATCTTTAACTGGATATGAAGAAGTAGTCGGCCAATTGTAAAAGAGGGACAAGAAAGGACACACACTATACAGATAACTGTACGTATATTGGACAATGAATTGATAAAATGTTTAACGTTTTAGCTATATTAAAGGAGCACAGTATTGGATCTGAAGTGCGTTATTTTACTGCCGAAGTAGAGGGAGCCACCTAGCGACAATAAGTCGAACTACAAAAATGCATTACAATATGTACGTAGTAAATCGGGTGAACTCGCCGACAACGCAGTTAGTCCCAGGGTTGGAGAGTGGCGCGGTGGCGCCGGCTGTCGAGAAAAAGTGGCAATACCGTGGTCCTTTAAGCCAGTTGCACACCAGGCGATATCGTAAACTATCTAATCGCTACCGATCTTCTTCCCCAGTCTTCGCAGACTATGTGATATTGTTCTTGTGTGTGTGTGCGTGCCTCGCTTCCTACATTTTGGTCCCCGAAGCCACCGCTAGGGCTAGAAGGCTTCGGCTCTGGCTGCCATTTTCGCGACAAAAATTTGTCGCGGATCTCAGGGCGCATGCGCGGATACCGTTATGTTGACATCCCGGGTTATTTTTAGAATGGAATGCCGGTAACCACGTGGGTGCTAATGTGATTGAACACGCCGAATCGTGCGAAATGGCAACACCGAGGAAGTTTCTGTTGATGAGAAAGTTGGTATGTGTTGCAGATCTGTAACAAAAAGTCAAAATAATCGCCGTTTTGTAGACCGGAGGAGAATGAAATTTTACCAGAAAATGAACCGTTACAGTGACGTCAGCAACAAAATGGCAGCCAGAGCCGAAGCCTTCTAGCCCTAGCGGTGGCTTCGGGAACCAAAATGCGCTTCCTACACCTCTATGTCTCCCCCTGCTCGGTAGTCCACTCCCAGTACACAAATCTTACTAATAATCTTATAATTTTCTTAGTAAGTACCCAGAGGAATCGGAACCAGTCATTGTTGGTTCAGCCAGGCGGCTTGAGATACATGTAATGAGTAGGCCAATATGTGTGGATTAATTGTAACGTTGACAACAGAACAGTGGCTTGGCATACAATAATGACATGAACGATGGACACCCGAACCATGGAGGGGTGTACCTCTCCATGGTTCGGGTGTACAGACTGTATATTATAGTACAGAGGGGATGCATACATACTAAAGGGTGTCTCAGGGGTGTCTCAAGGGTGTCTCAGTGTTGTAGACAAACTCCTGTGACTACACCTGGGACGAGGCTGGGTAACTAGGCGGCGGCGCACAAGTCGGCGGCGTTGTGTGACGTATACACCAAACCTAAATTAGGCCCGCAAATAATAATTTCACGCTGTGCTTACTCAATTCCACGTCTCAAACTTCAGTCTTTACGGTCTTCATCGTCCCCATGCGTTCCAGCCTCAAACGCGCCTTAGTCGCGAAGCACAGCCCATTTTTAGTCATTCTCGAAAAATTATTTACATAACCATATCACAGCAGCGTTCCACTTTTGACGTCAGATTGCTTCGCAGATTGGCCGCGTCGCGGCGTTCCGGGAACATGGAGTCAAGCTATTTCTTAGTAAGATACTAGTAAATTACTAGATTAGTAGATTCTTATAGGATCTTTCTAAGATTTTTCTCATAAGATTCTTGTGAGGAAAAAATTAAAAATCGTACATAATACTAAGATTTTTCTTTCAAAACCATAAGACTATTAGTAACAAGCTCTAAAATCGTATCTAAACGGTCACTGGTAGATTATTATTATTCATGACCACGCCTAGGAACTACAGTATTCGTAATGCAATTTAATGTTGGAAAACATGCAGACCTAAATTGTAATCACCAATTTCCAATATATTTAGCCATGTCCAAGGAATTAACAAATTAATCTCGGTTTCCTTTTTTTAAACACACTGTACAATTTGCGTCATTTTGCACGTGCATTCATGTACCGTAAGCAAAAAAGGGTTCTATTTTTATACGCATGAGGAATAGATAGCCTTAGAGAAGGTCAAAAACTCACTCCACAATGTATAAGAAAATGTACAGAACTTGGGATTGAGATTCCATCAGGCACAAGGCACAATTTATTATTGAACCAGCAGCGAAAAAAAGCTACCTACGGCCCTGATACCGTAGAGTCTGTTCTATAACATCAATCCATAATTCAAGATTAGCAACGCCCATTTTACTACGTAGTGGTCACATGTTGGTCAAGACTGACATTCGTGACGGGGATTTGAATAGGCCGTCAGTACTTTTTTTATATAGGCCCTATTTACGGATTGAGGTTTCATGGAATAGAGATCCATTTCACCATGCATTCAAAAATTCCACGGCTCAGTTGTCAGTGAATGACAAAAGCTTTGGATTTTGCGTGCGTGAGTGCATTCTTTATTGATAAAAGTTGTATACTGCGGCATTTGACTGACAACATAGGCCTCGTGATATCCCACCACCTGATGTCTTATTCGCAAAAAAATGACCAGGCCTTCTCCTGTGGGCCATTGGTCAATCAATGCAGGTGGGAAACCGGGCTTTGACATAATAATGAACTGGGGGCGGCACTTCGGCATATTAATAGTGCATTGATGTTATAGAACCGACTCTACGGTATTTCAACACAAGACGCGTTTTGATCCATTTTGATTTCGAAGCGAGAACAAATATGGCGGCGTGATATTCACGGAGTAGCCAATCAGAGAGAGGCAAGCTGCGCTATCGATGTTAAAACTAGTGGCCCCGCATGTCAACACAACATGCTTTTATGGATGGATCGGGTCACGTGATGTGCTAAATTGTAAACACTGACATCATCTTTGTTGACAAAACATTGCGAAGTTCGTGGTCCGCGAAATAAGTCATGGTATACTACCTTTCATCAGTTCTTGGTGGTCATCCTACGGTGGCCCATAAGGGACATTGAATATTTATCCTACGGTGGCCCATAAGGGACATTGATTATGTTTATTATTTATTTTAATTATTTATTTTAATTTTCGTCTCGAATTTAAACCATCATGACCATGGTGGAGTAAAATGTAAAAACCATGGTGCAAATCATTCAACCAAAATTGAAATCATTTAAACCATCGTGCAAAAATGGTTAAGAGTAAAAATACGGGATTTCTTTTCTAGCGACTACATCCTTCTCATGTAGACATCGACTGATGTTATATTTTCGACGATGCTCTGCCGCGACGATCGCGGATTCGAAATAAAGTGTAACATAGAGCCATCAAACGGATGAATCCAGAAATTCTTTATATCCGTGTCCTCACATGGGGGATGAAATACGCTCCTGACCTCTTCAAATAATATACCCGACCTTTTCTGAACGAGAGGATTTTTTGGCAATGGTATGAAGAAAAGGGAATGTGGTCCCGGTGTGCAAAATATATATATCATACCACCCCAGGGGTCACATTCAATACGGACACGCCGACAATGTTTGAGCGCCCTTGCTGATTTTACGAAATGTTTTGTAGGTCTGTAGTTAGATTCTTTACGATATGCTATGATATAAGGGTATTTGATTGCGTGGAGATTGCTGTTTAAAATGCTGAAAGGCGCTTCACCGGCTTTAACGTTTACAGTGGTACCATTTCTGACGAGGACTTCAAGTTGGTAATTTCTTAGTATTTCTGTAGTTTCGTAAACGGTTACGTAAAAATGCCTCGGTGGCCTAGATATCACACAGTAAAACACAAATATCTGTCCATATACTCCAAATTCAAATCTTGCCCCTTTAACTCGAAAGCACATGTCAGTTTTTGGTAATAAAACTCTTCCCTCAAACTTGCCACTAGAAGCATCGTAAAGGTGCATTGTTTCGTCGGGGCCCTGTGGTCCATCGCTTGAATAACATGCAAGGTATAACTTGTATGTACGAGATATTCGACATCTTTTTTCGGCTACTTCCGACCTGTGGATGATTCGATAGCATCTTTTATGTAATTTGTAGATTTGAACTTCATAGTAAGGACGCTCGTTAGGAGTTTTAATGACGATGATTCTTCCAGTACCCCTCGCAAAAAACCACAGGTCTAATTGGAAGGTAACCAAGGGAGGTAAGACGCAAACTTTCCGGTTCAAGACAAAACGTAGTTGAGAGGCCTTAATTTTGTGCGAAGAGAAATGCTTAACAAGCCTGGCGGCGACAGGATTCGCAAGGTGACTCCAGAGGTGGCACTCGGCCTCATTCCCCAGGCTTCAGCAGCCGTGTATATTCGCACTGCATACGAAGGTTGCATGCCAAAACGACCTAAGTCACTTTTGACCATTTCTCAGGATAGCCAAAAAATTCTAACTTATATTATGCACAACAACAAGTGATCAACAGTCCTATCCACGGAAGAGAGCATGTGAGGCTGAGCATAGATTAGCGCAGTAACATTACGGTGGTTTACTCACTATAAAGTTATACTACCTACGCACTGCGTACATACAGCCAACTCTCATTATACCCGCCAGTGGCGGTACAACGAGTGTATTGTTGCTGCCAATGTTGAAATGCCTTCAACCGAGAAAGTCAATTGTCTGTGGCGGTATAACGATGGGCGGTATAACGGGAGTTGACTGTACAACAATAAACCGCAATAAACAGCTTCACTCGCTCACCGCGAAAAAGTAATTGCCCCTATAGAGACCCTCTTTGCAGGATCACCTCGAAATCTGCCTACACATAATTCCACGTCAGCGTCACCTTGTGAACCAATGAAGCCTAAAGCGGGGAGTCCGCCTGCAATCGACGTCATCTTCGGAGGTACTCGGCTACATTCGGGCGGCCATCGTAACCTACCTCGACTGTACATAGGAGCCTCGGCGGAGTAATCATCTCGCAAATCGCGAGATAATTCAGTGATTCGCCGCAAGTGAGTGAATAGTCTGTGACCTTGACCGTAATCGTCCACACTGGATATAGTACAGACCTATGCTGATATTTTTTTCACGTATTAATGGGTCTTTGCACATTATATCGGTGGGATAATTTTATTTGTTGTAGAATATGAAGTTATTAAGTGGATTTAGGCAAATTCTAGCGAGTGATAACATCGAGGCTGGACTGATGCAATGTCGAAACCAAAATGGCCGCCCGGCCTTCGCTTCACCACTTGAGAAGTTCAACCTGCTGGTAGAGCCCTTCATCAGATAAGGTAATATGCTTCAACTCATTTTTCTATGTGTCACTCACAATCCCTAATTGGTAACTTAGGCTAGATCATTCAGATCGATTGATTTGAAAAGTCTTGTTGAGCATGACCGAAGAAGTAGATCCCGGAGCAATATGGCGCTGTCCGATATACATCAGAGATACGATGTTGGCACGAATCGTTCTCTGACGTTCAGATTGAGTCCGCCTGGTGATTTTCGACCTGATTTTGCTGCGACTTGCTTTGCATCTGGGTTGCGTTGCAACTGGGGACTCGATCGCCGTAGTGGACTGGCTAGACGTGCTTTCCACCAATGGCGAAGATCAATTTCAGGTCGGCGACCGATATCAGTTCCTTGTGGTCGTATTCAGTCGCAGGTAGCAGGTTGCAAAGCAAGTCGCAAAGCAGAAAATCTGCAGTGGATTCCTAGCTTAAGGAGTATGATGTCGTAAAACGGCGACGTACCCGGTCAGTGAGATCGTCGATTGAGATGAGTGGGACCAATAACACTGCAGCACGTTCCACACTGTTAGAAATTATTAATTTTACAATAGTAGTTTTGTAGTAATTTTACAGAAATTCCTGCAGCAGAGTCCCCAGCACTTTCTGTAAATTTACATATGGTATGATTCATGTTTTCCTGTATTGGTTGGACTCCATTGGACATCCCATTATGATGCCTTCTGAGAGCAGTATGAAAATATAATTTGGTCAGCCTCCAGTCAAATCTCTGTTAACATTTATTTAAGTCTGTAATTTTACAGATCCAGTCCTGGGGACTCTGCTGCACAGATTTTCTGTAAAATCCTCTGTTATTTCTATGAGTGCATATTCTCTTGCCAACTACATGTATTCTCCTGCTGTCAAAATCCAGCCCATCACCACTATTTTATTTTTTTCAGATCTGCAGCCTCACTAGGTGTGACCCAGGCGCGGATCCAGGATTTTGGAATAAGGGGGCCGGTCGCCATCACCCACAGGCTGACGGAGTAGAGTCGCAAGGCGCGGAGCCACAACGGGGGTCTGGGTCTGGTCTCCCCCAGAAAATTTTGAATTCCATATGCACTTAGATACGATTTCCAAGCATCTGGGGCATGATTTCCTCATCTATTTGCTCATTTTTTCGGAGTTAGTGA
>NMRB01000282.1:115374-150954 GCA_002633025.1 Notospermus geniculatus
GGCGGAAATAATTATGGGCACGGCGGAAATAATTTTCGCCAGGTGGCGGAAATAATTATGGGCACGGCGGAAATAATTATGGGCACGGCGGAAATAATTTCCGCCAGGCGGCGGAAATAATTATGGGCACGGCGGAAATAATTTCCGCCAGGCGGCGAAAATAATAATGGGCACGGCGGAAATAATTTTCGCCACGCGGCGGAAATAATTATGGGCACGGCGGGAATAATTTTCGCCAGGTGGCGGAAATTGAAAACTCGAATTTAGAATGAAAAATAATAATTTAGAAAAAAAAATAAATATTCAGAAAAAAAAATAAATATTCAGAAAAAAAAATAAATATGATACTTTCCAGCCACGGTAGGGGTCTTCTTCAGGCTGGCACTTTCAAGTCGAGCTACACTTCTGGTTGCTCGACTTAAAAGTGCCAGCCTGAAGAAGACCCTCGTTGGGGTCGAAAATTTGCAACATTTTTGGAGGACGACTCCTTTTATTATATCATTTTCTGTGTGGCCTTTTGTGCTATATTTTTGGATATTCGTAAACCTACGCCTTACAAGAAATAAGCATCACGCCTTCCCGAGATCACTTACTTTCTTTTGGTACATCCTGGCAGATTTGTGTGGAAAAGCTTCCCTTTTATCCATGCAACTTCCTCTTCTTTTACTGAGCTGACAAGCCAAGGACAGGCCAGTGCCAACAACAGCAAATGTTGAACATCTTTTCCAACACAAGGCGGCACATGACAAGAGAGATGCAATCGGTGTTGTAACCGAATTCGGTTTTGAAATTCCCCAGTGGGGCAAGACCATTTCAAAATGTAAACGACGACTATTTGTTATAAAGCCCGGTGTGGTCCCTTCGCTGTCCATCTGTTGTTGTGTTTATCCGAACATTTTTCGCACTGGCTTTCGAATTGGTGTTACTTTCTGAATGATGATCGCGTTTTCGTAATCTCTTTCTGAATCACCATTTTATATGCAAGATCTTGAGTTGTTCAACTGCCACTGTATGACGATGAGCTGTGCCTCAGAATCCCTCCCCTGGTGGCGAAATCTGGAAAAAACGTGACAAAACAGGTATCCTGCCCAACCCGTACAGCCAGCGGTAACACCTAGCTAGACTCGGTGATACAATGTTGAAACCTTAGCTGACAAAATGGCCGCCATCCTTTTCATCACTTAGTAAGTTCAACGCGAAAAAAATCAAACTGTAATTGACATATTGTGTTGCCTATTTTTTCCTCACCTCCTGTAGGGGTCAATTGTTTGACATTTTTCCACCAGGCGTCGTACTCTGCAGAATTAAAAAACACGGGAATTTGAATGTCCCGCGCCAGTCAGCCTGAGACGTTTCCTGCTGTGTTAGGGGGATTATGGGAACATGGCAGTGCTTGCACAAAGGAATTGAGCTACCTGGTATGATCATCGCATAAAATCATGATGATCGTACACATTTCGTCTAAGATGTCATACCCGAGTGGTACTTCATAGTATCATCAATCAATAATTGATATTATTTTGCGTCAAACAGCACGAGTGGGTTCAAAATATGACGTTAGAAATTAGGAAAAAAACAAAATGATCGAACCGAGCATCACCACAGATGATCCCCGACCATGGCTTCATGTCACTCCAAGTCTTCGACTCGGGCTGCTTTCAGAGTGTACTGCCTTAAGAATTGCCGATATTTCACATATTTTGATAATTGGATATCAATCAGTCCCGGCTTGCGTCCTTTCTCGGCTTTTTTGTCATTTCGAGTCTCCGACTCTGGCTGTTTTCCTCGTATACATGTAGGCCTACGACTACAACAAATATTGCTAATACATGTATTTCACATAAGTATTTACGTGCAAGCCTAGTTCACACTGCACTGCACACTGCACAGCATATTTTCAACCTAGGCATGGACGCGAAAAAATTTCATCCAAATACCATGAATTTTGACCTGGTGATGCCTTAATACGCGGACTATCAGCCAAGAAGTCGGGAGATGACGTATTTGGCATGCGCCACCTCAATCCCACTTTCACTATCGGTCCTATACATTTTGCCAGTACTCTCGTGGTTGACTATTTCACGCATGCGCACTGCGTGTTAGAGGCCAGGCCCGCTATTGCTGGTAATGAGGAGCGATGCGATGCGAAATTTTTCGCGCCTGATTAGGGAGGCTGAGATCAGCGATTTATCACGGATCCTGCGGATAGAAATGTACACAAAATTTGTCCTCGTTGTGCAGAATTCTATCCGTATACGTATAAGGATCCGTGATAAGTCGCTAATCTCAACCTCCCTATTGTTTCGACTGTTAAGCCTATAGCTGTTCACAGTTGCGGTGCGACGCGATGCGGTAAGAAGGCTATAATCCTTTGTTCAGATCGCGCCGCGTCGCACCGCGCCTGCAGTGCGAACTGGGCTTTAGACAGATCGACGTGTCTTTAGTTTGACTAGGGCCATAAACGACCGCAGGGCTGGGAACTGGTGGTGCAATCAACTAAAGTCGATGGCACATCGCTCGCCACAGCGTAGTCTCGCGCAGCCAGACCCTCGGCCAACCGAGACTTGACGCGGTGGAACAAAACAAAGAAGAGATGGCGGTGAGGATTGTTCTACCACTGAGCGCCACCTAACCTGTTGTTCTGACAACAGTGCACTTCGACGTGGGAGCTGATAATAGGGCAGCTCTTCGTCGCGGCATCCGTTGTTTCACAGGGCTGGTCGGAAGATGAATTTTCCCTTTGGGTCACACAATATTTTAGTCTCCCTCCTATTTTAACGGTCATCTTCGGCTGGGTCTCTTCACAGGCTTCCTTTCGTGGAAAGAGCAATAAAGGGACGGGCGCGGATGTAAGCAAAATACTGTATGTACGTTGGATCGATTTTTTTCGCCCACGCCCCCTCCGCCTCCGCGCCCGCACACGCCTCGTGGAAAAGCGTTTCACGCGCGGAGGCAGGCGAGATGCGTGCGAGTTTTGTAACCTTTTCCAGTCAAGCGTTGGCGCCGAATTGGTACTGCTGTCGTGTTCCCCTGACGATCTGTGGCCGCGTACGTACTTTCAACATGGCTCTTTTCCCGCGCGCGGTCCTCTCGCCCGCGAGAAAAAAAGTCGATCCTCTCAGGCTTGTCTCGCGAGTGCCGAAACGCGTTTATGGAAAACCTATAAATGAAAATGAATTGCATCGACTTTTTGGCACGGAATTCCGCGTACGGAAACGTTCCAATGGAAAGCCACTCTAAAGGCCCGAACCCACTGAGGCTATTTGTCGCTCAAATATTGCCGCTCAGCGACATTTTCTTTGTCAACACTTCGGGTCATTAACTAGGCCTAATAGAATGGAAGTATCCAAGAAATTTGAGCTATGAATTACCATTAAACGACCACTTTTCCTTTTCTGATGTAGATTTTGTGCCTATCCTCAGAAAGAATTCAGCATGTAATTAAAGTATAATCCCTGGCACCTGTGCTTGCTTAGATATTCACATCGGACGTGTCGATTCTTAATAAACTATTGCATGCATCACGAAAACAAATCCGAGCATTTCGATCTCGATATGACGACAATGCAGACCATATTGATAATAAGTTGACAATGATTTGATACAAGCCTTTCGGCTATATGGTTCACTAGAGGTTGTGACAGGCAGGAGAGATTTTTTCATGAAGCGGTGAAACCGTCAGTCGCTGCAGTAATTACTATTGGGTATGTGCCGTCATTACACAAAGAAGAAAGGAACAAGAGACGGAATACAATAGGCCTACTTGTATTTGATCTTCATCGCCATTACAGCATGATGGCCTCCATTACATCAGTCACATTTTTCATAAATGGATGTCCATTTTCTACAGTCTATACATCCTCCTCTACATCCTCAGCAACCAGCATTGTTTGTTTACATGCTGAGCATTCCATTCCAGGTCAGCTGGCCTGGTCAGACCATGATCACTACCTGCCTGGTATAGGCTAGTGTTAGTCTAGCTGGCCACCACCAGATGGCTTGGTGGGCGTAAAAAATCGTTCTCTTCACCCTGTAGATGCTGGATGAAATATAGCAATACAGAATACCAATCCTTAGTAATCCACCGTCATCTACACATCCAACCATTATGTGTCTGTCATATCATAATAAAGAGAGCGAAAAAGTATGCCTCGATATGCTAGCACTGCATCGGCCATCGTCGGCAGTATCGTCAACAGCGGCCTCATCACCGCGATAGACCTTATAAACCTCCGCGCAAATATACACCCACTTTGCACTCCTTCTCCACTGTCACAGAAACACGGAAATACCACAATAGATTTAAAACATGATGTATCAGACAGTAAAACAATATTTACTTAGGTTAAAATCAACTGAGTAACCCATTATGAACTGTAGCTAATAGGCTGCACCAGGAGGAGATTACCGGTATCTAGATAATCTCCTCCTGGCTGCACATGTATTATGGAGCGTGAGCATGGTGAGAGGTTAAGACAATCTCCATCCACGCAGGCATCTATCGTAATACCTCTGCCACACCAGCCATGCCAGCTGCCGTAGCCTCGTGGCTATCCAAACTTTTTCTCCCAAATGATGACAAATACTTGTCATTTCGGCGTGATCAACGAAAGGAACCTTTGTTATTAATTGTATATTGTTGTATTTACGTATCAAGGGAATGAAAATTCTCCTTCACAAGTTAGAGTGGAAAATCCCAAGCCTTTTGCAAGCTCTCAAATTTCTAATATCTAAAAAATAGGCCACAATATTTGCCAAATACCACGTACACACGGGTTTATAATACAAAAATCATCAACTCCAAATTTCAGCTCGAAAGGTTGTACCATGGCTGAGAAAATCCGCGAACATAAACCGTGAAAGCAAAGCAAGGACGATAATAATGGTCACTCTAGTGAACCAAAAATGTTTAAAGGCCTAGTATCACTACTTTTTCACAACTTTAGAAAGTTAAGAAAGTTAAAGATAATGTTTCAGGGGTATTTTCGCGGGCCACGAAATTCATTGTTTATTTACATTTTGTTTGTTTTCGTCCAGGCTCTCTTTGTCTTATGAGTAATTTGTTGATGGCATGCCCTTCTAGAAATTCTGTTGATTCCAAACGTATTCATTTTGGTGGGTTGGCATGTTCCAAAAGTCCAAAATAACATAATGTAAACATCCATGTTTACAAACATTGAATGTAAACAGTGAAGTCGTGATATATTACATGTACCTTTAAGGAAGAAAGTTAAGGATACAATAGAAATTTAGAAAGTTAAGGAAGTTTAGAAAGTTAAGGATACAATAATGTGTGGGCTATAGTATCCTTAACTTGCTGATCAAGATGTTTTAAGTTGTTTCATTGAAAAATTCCAATTGGTTAAAAAGCTAAAACATATTTTATTGATTTAGTCGGAGGCGAATTTTGGCCTAATTTGATGACGTCATTGCATAAATTTGCATAGTGAGCATACATCAAGAGAGTAGTATTCTTTTTATTGCATTCAGTATGAATGAGACAATTGCTATTGCAACCTGTATGAATGTCTGTTGAGTGGAGGTGAGTGTTGGTTGCTGATTGAACACACTTGCAGCACAGTTGGTGATTTCAATGTGTTCTCCTGCCTGTGTAGGTACATGTATATCGGCCATCACACGCCATAAAGACATGCGGATTGTTGCTGTGTTATCTTTCAAAGTGAGTTGACGGACTTTGGTTGGGGTTCCATAGACGTTTACTGTCCGAGGTGCTTCAATCTAGAAAAGAGTTGGAAGATGGATAAAGAAATTATTTTGTTTCGCCAAGGCTAACAATGCTTTCTGCCTCAGCCCTGGCAATGTACTTACATGTATGTAGTTTTCGTTTGTAATAAAAATAATATATATATGGATAAGAAATGCTTTCAAATCTCATGGAAGGCAATTTGAGAATAGCAATGTCGCACAAAATTCATATATCGTACAGTACAGTTTGAAAATGGAGATCTTACAAAATGACGAACGTCTAATTTGTTGATGAAAATATGGTGCGCACAGCATGCATATTGTCTCGGTGATAAATGCTTGAAGTCAGGGAAGCCCAACTGATTCCAAAGAGCTAAATATACATGTATGTCAGTCAGTGAAATTGGAGTATCGTCTCATGACAAACCTGTTCAGTTGTTGCGGATAAAGACACCAGTTTCTTTATTGGCGAATTTTGTGCTTCTTGAATACTGATGGTGGGCGCTGGTGGAGGAGTGATGAGGTCCACTGCATCCTGTATGATGTTCTGTGGGATTGATCAGACCGGTCCTGTATGATAGTATAGACTTTATTCTGGTTTGTAGTGAACAAATGCGTAGACTTTGACGCATATTGGTGATAAGGACACTGACAGACGCATTCTCTCTTATTGTCTTTATGTGTTCTTCAGAGTACACATTTAATGTTGCTGCTCCTGTTTTGTCAGCAATCCCAACTGACCACATTTCCTTCTTTCTCCACTTTGATTCTTGGTTATTGTCTTCTAATCTTATCCCCCACTTTGATAATCTTCACTTTCAGAAGATTTTCATAATTGAGGTCGTCGTAGCGAGAGCTTTGGTGATGTTCCAGTAGTCTATTCCTTGTGTAGAGGAAGAGGAAGAGTATTACAATTGTTAAAGTGAGTTTACTAATTTGCCTTTGGTGAACATGTAACTGAAGGGATCTTAATTTGTGAAGGATTATTGTGTAGAGAAGATCATTACGAACAAAATGACACCTCCCGCAGTTATATGCACTCAGAAATAACCGAGCTACAGAGCAATTTTGAATGGACCATATTTTCGATAAACTGATATCGTACTTGATCTCAGGGTCGGGCACTCTGACCTAAACAACAAATCCATGGTTTCACCAACATCAAAAAAAAATTGTATGCCAGTAATATGTCTGTAACTTTACATAAGAATATTGACGATATTCTAAATAATACAATTCAGTCAACAACCGTTAAATCTAAACATTGGTTATTTAATTAGAAGGCCTATAATTACCGTACGCCCTCTATTATCAGAAAAGGTAACTTAATGCCCACCCTTTTGATTGATTACTAAGTTGTACATTCTTGGTACTTATATATTCTTGGTAATAGTCATAAAATTTCTACAGTATGTCGTCGGCATCTACTTCATGGCGGCATCCTTACTCCCTATGGTGACACCTCTGCCCGTCCGTAGGACGGGTACTTTGCTAGTACTATATATATGGTGATAAGAAATGCTTTCAAGTCTCATGGAAGGCAATTTGAGAATAGCAATGTCGCACAAAATTCATATATCGTACAGTACAGTTTGAAAACGGAGATCTACAAAATGACGAACGTCTAATTTGTTGATGAAAATATGGTGCGCACAGCACGCATATTGTCTCGGTGATAAATGCTTGAAGTCAGGGAAGCCCAACTGATTCCAAAGAGCTAAATATACATGTATGTCAGTCAGTGAAATTGGAGTATCGTCTCATGACAAACCTGTTCAGTTGTTGCGGATAAAGACACCAGTTTATTGGCGAATTTTGTGCTTCTTGAATACTGATGGTGGGCGCTGGTGGAGGAGTGATGAGGTCCACTGCATCCTGTATGAAAGTGATGTTCTGTGGGATTGATCAGACCGGTCCTGTATGATAGTATAGACTTTATTCTGGTTTGTAGTGAACAAATGCGTAGACTTTGACGCATATTGGTGATAAGGACAGACGCATTCTCTCTTATTGTCTTTATGTGTTGTTCAGAGTACACATTTAATGTTGCTGCTCCTGTTTTGTCAGCAATCCCAACTGACCACATTTCCTTCTTTCTCCACTTTGATTCTTGGTTATTGTCTTCTAATCTTATCCCCCACTTTGATAATCTTCACTTTCAGAAGTTTTTTCATAATTGAGGTCGTCGTAGCGAGAGCTTTGGTGATGTTCCAGTAGTCTATTCCTTGTGTAGAGGAAGAGGAAGAGTATTACAATTGTTTTTCTTTCTTAGGGTCCGTCTCAAAATTGTTTTCATGCCAAAAAAGACTCATAACTACCCTTGTCAAATCGTCGGTCATACCAGGCCCTATTGTCATGGTAAACATCGACATCTCTTCTGGACTTAGAAAATTTCGGAATCGGTGCTGGCTTTGACGGCGGGGTATAGGTGAGCCTACTGTATTGGGCCTAAGCAAAAATTTATATGTATTTATAAGGCGATCATATACATTTTCAGTCAAAGTGAACCTGTGCGATATTTTTTTTCTAGCGGAAACTGCACGAAGAATATTGATTCCAGTTTAAGATGATAAACAGGAAGTCAATTTCCAGAATCTTAGCGAATTTTCGACCCCAACCGGGGTCTTCTCCAGGCTCGCACTTTCAAGTCGAGCTACCAGAAGTGCGATTCCAGTTTAAGCATGTTGATAATAAAACACAATTTTTGGTAAAACTCTGATCTATGCCCATCTAAAACGACTCGTTGACTGTCTTTTCGTCGTCTGTCTTCAGGCCCCTATTGTCGTAGTACTTCTTGGGACCACTAGATGGCGTGTTATCTTCTTTCCTTTTGCAGCAGCAACACCAGACAACGCCGACCGCAATGAGGGTTGCCACCAGTCCGATGAGAACGCCTGCGAGTGCCCAGAAAGCGTCACCTGTTGGCGAAAAATATTGAGACGATGTTCAATGAGACCACAGATGAATTCCGTTGTGATGAGACGCAATCATAACCAAAACCATACAGCCTGTATGGTTTTGGTCATGATTGCGTCTCATCATAAAGGTCCCCGCCAGAGGGTACTTTTGGGTACAAATATAGTACCCTAAAGAAGTTTGACGGTACGATATAGTACCCTGAAAAAATCACTTCAGTAATGTTTTCTTAAATTTGTTACATTTCAAATGCAACTTTCACGCAGGAGGAAGACTAATTTTGCATTTTGGAGTGTAAAAAATGACTCTGGAGGCCATTATTAACAAAAAAAAATATTTTCAAAAAAAATGTTTTCAAATTTTTTTTTGACCCCCCCCCCCTTACAGGTCGTAACCTGGAAAAAAATCCTCGCGGTAAACCCTAAGGGAAGGATCAAAATATTTGAATGCTGGATCGGACGAAAAATCTGGTGCTGAGTACTCACGGTAGTTGAATTCCTCTCCTGGTTTACTGCCCTTCCCTTCTTTCCCATCTGGAGCCTTCCCTCCTTTCCCATCTGGAGCCTTGGTAGGTTCTGCCTTAGGTTCTGTCTTGTTTCCATGAACGTAATTGAAGTTCCCGCACGACCGGAAGCCTGCAGGTGTCTTAGGAATTCTGTCCTTCGCCTCCCTCACTAACATTGCCATGCCTTCAAGAACATGCATCTCAATGTGACAATGCAAGATCCAGACGCCAGGGTTCTCCGCTTTGAAACGAACGATAACGTAACTGTGTGTCGGAACGATGACTGTGTCCTTGAGAGGAGGCTTTTCCAGATTCATCCCAGGAATATTGTCGCCGACCCACGTACTGTCCGCCCAGGTAGCTGCGTTGCAGAATGACTTCTTTCTATCAGAGTGTCCGTGGCAGTTGATATCTGGATTATCTGCCATGATCTCGCCGGTGGTTTGGTTGTACTTTGCAAAGCCTTGTTTCACCACATAAAAGCTGTGCCCGTGTAGATGTATCGGGTGGCCCCACCCCTCTCCTTTCCCCATGTTCAGAAAGACCATTTGTACTATGTCGCCATACTCGATGTCCACGTGATATGTGCAGGAACAGACCTTTTCCTCTCCGCATTTCTTGGGATCACATTCCCAATTCACTTCGTCCATTTGGGTGAGGGCGCTGACGGTTGGGTGGATGAAAGCACGGCCATTCACAGATCCCGGACTCCAGTCGGTGCCAGGAAACGCAAAGTTCAGGAAAAATTGTTTGAAATGTCTATCTTCAGCCTTTGGTGCGTCGCCTTCCTTTCCACGGAGTTGATCAACGTTCATGCATTCAGTGTTGGAACCTTTCGAGTAATACATAAAGGGGCAATTCAGGACTTTACAGGGTTTGGCTGCAGTGCATGCTCGCCGTGAAGTCGTCGGTTCCTCACCAGAATCGATGCCCTCATAGTTCAAGATGGCCTCTGCTAAATGGGTGACGCCAGCCTCTAAGGTCTGCGCTCTGATCCTGTAATTCTTCGCCATTTGGTTAGCTTCCAGCATGAAATCGTATCTTTCGCCCGGGTTGATGATGAAAGACTCGACAAGGACAGGATCCACATCGAAGCCATCGGTTGCTACGATCATCAGTTCGTGTCCATCGACGGATACTCTAAATGGGTAGAGATTGCCAGCCGCAATTACACGAAATCTGTAGTTGCTTCCTTTCTTGACCTTGAAGACAGACAAAGGGGCGTTGTTGTGTTTGTTGCCGTTTTGTGGATCGTAGAACCGACCGAGGCCGTTGATCAGGCCCGACTGGAAACGGAACAGGCTGAACTTCCCCCCATCATGAGACTGTGTGCTGCCGTATTTTACACCTCCCTTGTACATCCCATGCACCATTTTGTAGTAGCTCATTTCCGAGTCCCAGTCATGATTGTACTCCTGTAGCTGTAGGACATGTTCCTCTGGCTGTGGCTTGTTGGCGACTGGTCTGTCCTTGATGATGAAGGCGCCGTACATCCCCATGGTAAGCTGGGCGCCGACATGGCCGTGATACCAATACGTCCCGCTCGGCTGTGTGATTTTAAACTTATGGGAAAACGTTTGGCCGGGGAAGACGGGGCACTGAGTGACAAACCCAACACCGTCAGAGAACGGAGTACCCTTCTGCGCAATGCCATGGAAGTGAATCGAAATTGCTGTGTCTATCAAGTGATTTATCACGTGTACTGTGATATCCTGCCCGGGGTAGACGGTGAGTGTCGGCCCGGGGAGGGTCCCATTCACCAAATACAGCAGGCGGGATTCTAAGTAGCCGTCAGCTACAACAACATCTGAAGTATTCACTGGTATCGCTGCGGTATTATTCTTATCATGAATATAGATTAGCTTCCCATTTGACGGCACGGTCATTTTGTTGTCGTGGATCATTGTGAGTTCGGCTTTGACATGCAACCAGAATTCACAATGTTTCATCTCGGGTTTGCAAGGCTCCGAGGGCGGGATGAAATCCGTCTCTTTTTCGGCAACCGCCATAATCAGCAGGGAGGCGCAGCAGACAATGAGTGCCTTCATTCTGCAAAGACAAATACCGGTAGGCCTATTGGATGAGTTTTAAAAAGTCCCACTTGTAAAAATAATACAAACGTTTATAGATAGTTGGTGGGTTGCCGTGTTGATCTTATTGTAGAAATACGTAGAAAATGAGTGCAACACCTTGTTGTAGATCAACTGTTTATTGGTTGTGATATCCTGCCCGGGGTAGACGGTGAGTGTCGGCCCGGGGAGGGTCCCATTCACCAAATACAGCAGGCGGGATTCTAAGTAGCCGTCAGCAACAACAACATCTGTAGTATTCACTGGTATCGCTGCGGTATTATTCTTATCATGAATATAGATTAGATTCCCATTTGACGGAACGGTCATTTTGTTGTCGTGGATCATTGTGAGTTCGCCTTTAACATGCAACCAGAATTCACAATGTTTCATCTCGGGTTTGCAAGGTTCCGAGGGCGGGATGAAATCCATTTCTTTTTCGGCAACCGCCATCACCAGCAGGGAGGCGCAGCAGACAATGAGTGCCTTCATTCTGCAAAGACAAAAAGACCTATTGGATGAAGTCCCACTTGTAAGAATAATACAAACGTTTATAGTAGGGAGTTTTCCCCCCGAAACGCCAACGCGAACGCCAAACCCCCATTGTTCGATGCCACGAAGAGAGCACCGAACAAAAGTACATGCGGAGACGTTCGCGTTGGCGTTTTTGGGGCTCTCCGAAAACTCTATAATGTACGCACCCACCCGTACCGTGTCATTCTGCTGCCTAAGTGCAAGTTTTGTTCGTATCTCCCGGCCAATCTGATCACAGGCTTTGGTTTGTCCAACCGATATCTGCGCACGCACAAAACTCCGTAAAAGCCAAGCTGCAGTATCACAAGAGACTAGAGAGTTTTCGCAAACCCCCCGAAACGCCGACGCGAACGTCTATCCTATTGTCCATTGCTCTGTTCGTGGCATCGAACAATGGGATTGGCGTTCGCCTTGGCGTTTCGGGGGCTTTGCAAAAACTCTATACTTTTCGCGAAGCCCTCGAAACCCCAATGCGAACGTCAATCCCATGCATTGTTAAGTGCCAGGAAGACAGCACCGAACTTTATAACTGCGTCCCCCGCTCTAGCGGCAGAAAAGATGTAAACATTTGGGGCCGTATTCATTAGGGTTGTTTAGCCTAATCAGCATACAAGTTCTGCATTACACAGGTTAAAGGCCTAGAAAACTATTGTTCTGCCTTCTGTGTGCTGCCTGATCTCTGGCATTTACACACGATGATCACACGCGTCTAACTTTCCTGCGTCTCAGTGTGGGAGGACAAAAGAAAGTGTTGGACAAATTCTATACAAGCCTGCCTCATCGTTCAACATTTCCTTTGTCCACTTGCACTAAGACGCAGGATAGTTTACGCGTGTGATTAAACTGCGGGTAAACGCCTCTGGTGAAGCACCATACAGACATCAGACAATAGTTAGGCCTTTAACCTGTGTAACGCAGAATTTGTGCGCTGATTAGGCTAAACACCCTTAATCACGCGATGATCACCCTTTTTGAATACGGCCCCTTATCATTTGGAAGAAAAACTGGACAAGCAATGGCAGAATAACAAAGTTACTAACCTTTTTATGTTGCGTCGTTGGACAGTCAAGTTGAATATTTTTATAAAAAAATCAGACGTAGAATTTTCGATATCCCGGGACGAACCAACCCCCAGGCCGTACAGAATACTACGGCGTAATTCACCGATATTGAATCGAGATCCTGATATAGGCTGTTGCTTGATTCATGAATTTCCTGTTAGATAACATTATCAATGACTTTCTCTATAAAAAGAGGTTATCGATTTTGAAGTGGATGAAAAAAAGATGATTCAACGTACACGTACATGTACACGTAGAGTAAACAACTCCAAGATACAGAATAGCACAAAATTGACACACAAAATGATAATAAGCAAGAAGTCAATCTCCAGAATTCACGAATTTTCGACCCCAACCGGGGTCTTTTTCAAGTGGAACTTTACAATCTGAAACTCTAGAAAAGACTCTCTAGAGTAAACAACTGATATATTTGTGTGCGACTCCAGCTCGAGATATCGTTGTTTTCGTTCGTCAGAGACAGTCAGGATACGCTACCAGAACAAGAATGACTTTATGTCCTTGTCATTCTCAGAAGACGGTTGGGAAAATTATGACTTGATTGACTCGCAGACGAGATGACGACTGTCGTGAAACACGCAGACTTTGATGACGTAGTCTGCAAAGAGAGATGCACCTCTTCTTTCTCCTTGAGATTGATTGGACTACTCGCAGGGTAGTGATGGACGCCTCGTTTAAACATAGGCCATTGAACCATCTTTTTTGAAGATGGGGATTTGGCCTAGTGGTTTAAGGCGTGCTGCTCCTTAGTGCTGGCGATTGATGCCTTATGCGAGGGTCCGTGGGTTCGAATCTGGTAGGAAGCAATGTCTTTCACCTTAGAGGCCCGACTTCTATTTCATATTCTTCTTTCTCCTTGATGTAAATCATTTTTGATTTCAAAAGATTTGTCGAACGTGATCATCATCAGAAAATTATACGTGATGGTAATCTATCATATCGCTCGCGCCACTTATAACTCCCCAGTTTTACGAATTGATTTTTCGTCAGTTACGGTGGCCGATAAGGGACATTTACTTTTTGCACCAATGACCCGCATTTTCCCGTGATCCATTCCATACGAAAATGCTGAAAATGTTCCTCGGAAACTACTTTTCAGTTAGGCAGCATTGTCTTGCCGCCGGAATTGGAAAAAGTACACTAAGTATCATTCTTAAGAATGAAATGGTCCATGGACCATGTGCTCACCGGGTTGGGCATACAATGACTATGTCTGACGTACCACGGGTGTTTATCATAGGTCTTATCGCATACAGCATGTGTGAAGTCAGTCAGGTGGAAAGGGCTGAAATATCAGCGCCCCTGCTGTACATTCACAATACATTGTGCAATGCATGGAGTATGTGATCGTCGAGATAATAGAACGGGAAACTAGGCCTATGGGACAGGGGCCTATGATAATGTTTTGGTGATGTTATATGGACTGATTGCGAAGATGATTGATGGTCAATAATTTATGGATTTGAATCACTTCATACCGTCTGTCATAGCTAGTACCGGTAGTTTAGGCAGGTGCAGCTGGCTTTTGAAAGTTAGGCTTACTTTTATTGGTGAATGTTTACATAAAATGCACTCCATGTATTGCAGAATATGGCGGACGTTCCCTGATGAAGCCATCTGACAGCTGTCTGATGTAAAATCTGTTAAAAAACATCAACACAAGTTTGAATGAAAATACTTTTGTTACTGGTTGCTTTTAAATAGTGGATCACATGTTTTAGACTGAAAATCTTGAAGGAAAAAACATACAAGAAAAAACAACAGGAAATTATCCACATGGCTTCATCAGGCTACCTTGCCCATGTTGTCTGATCAGGAGATGGCCTGATCAAGCGTTTGGTCTCTAGGCCTACCATTTCTACTGCATCCACATGATGTGCTACGTGCGATAGGCCTAGGTCTATAGACATGATATACATGCAGGTATTAACTCTGCGCAAAGGCACTGACTGGTAGGCCTACGGATTTACCAAATGCCCATGACTCTCTCAGGATCGAAAATGATCAGCTGTTTGTAAATGTAGGTGTACATCCATGTATCACACATGCATGTAGGTCTAGGTCTAGGCAGGGTAGCTAGGTCTACAGTTCCTAAGATACCGGTAGATCCCCGACCCTGCCTATTTATTGAACTCCCTTCTTCTGTTTACTTCAGCCTATCATCACCAGCACTGTTTATTGTACCTTTCCACCCATATAAATGTACACATTTATGCGGTTTCAATAAACATAATTTGAATTTGTATGTCATGTCATGATGTATAGTTATGTACATGTTGCATATGGCATGTATTGTATGGCATGTAGGAGAACGATATTGATAACAACAACAACGGACGTGGTTTGGTTGGCAGTGTGCCAGTGACATGAGTGATGACTTGTTTGATTTGACGTTGAGCATGTTGAGGCGGTCTTCACTGAAGAAAATGTGTCCGTAAACATGGCAAATGTGTAGGTCGGCGTTAGGAAGGTGGATAAACAATATCATCAATTATGCTATAAAGTACGGCACTTGACATGCTTGTAGGGGTTAGGTCATGTAATCATGCGCCAAGGTCAAGGTCAGATGGGACTCACAAGGAGTTCTTAATAAAAGCGCCGTGTCTATGTTTTGGGGTGGATTGTGAGGGCGCCGTTGATATAATTAATGAAGTGAGTGTCATTTGCAAGTGTATTAGGGGCAGATATTAGGATGGATATGTCATTTCATCGATTTGCACGAATCTGGCTATTCTGGGCGCATTGATACAGAGGCCTATTTTTCGTGCGAGGCAAATTTCGCGGCGATGACAGAATTGAGAATAGGGCTAGGCGTATTAGACGACAACAACGGACATGGTTTGGGTTGGTTTATCTGCATGTCTGAACAGGTGATAACTTACATGACTTAATAACATTCACGATACCATGTTCATGTCATGTTCACATGCGTACATGTACATGCATGAATGTCATGTCTAAACATGTTAAATGACATGACAATGTTGGAACCGTCTTGGTTATTGGAGGCATGATCATGTAGGCTATGTAGGGCCTAGCTTATTCGGATTCGTTAAGAATAAGACTGGTTCTTCAGAGACAGAGTTCAGGGGGACTTATAATTCCTTACAGTTGCATCTTTGTCAATAAATGTCATGGATGGGGATGGCTTCGACTTTAGGCCCAGCCTGTGCCTTGGTCCTGGGCTGTTTCTTTTTCAAAGGTGTGGTGGAAATTCTATAGCCCTAGGCCTATCTGTAACTTGGTTTGGTAGTTGTACTTGTAGTCTAGGGCAGGCCATGTCCATGCAGGCCTGCTAGGGCTATATTGAGTAGGCGTATCTCCTATCTGTACAGGATTGAGTAGCTTACATGACAGTTAGCTAAACATGGTGAAATAAAGAATGAGAAAATTTAATTTTTTCATGAAGATTTATTTTGAAACAAAGTCATGATAGTATTATCTGTTGATTGTGAGTGGAACAAATACAGTCATACATTGATTATATCATGACAGGCTATGTCATGATGTAAAAGAGATAAAAATCTAGTCTTATTCACAATGGTTAGTGAATGCACATATCTATCTCTAATGTCAGTAGGTAACAAACTGTCCTAGGCCTAGGCGCTAAGTGTGTTCAGCATCATCAACGGCAAAGAAAGATACATGTACAAGTACACAGCACAGAAGTTACAAGGAGTACACAGAAGTTACAAAAGATGATCAGTGCTAATCAAGTCATATGGTATTGGAACAATACATCCTGCAGTAGTGTGAACATGTTACTTTGTCCATCAAGGGTCAGGAATTCTGTTGTTCTGGTGTCACAATTTTTCATTGCAATTGCGTACAGTATTAGTACTTGTATATACACTGTATATGGAGCAGATACAAAGAACATGGAAGTTTACTGAACAATTACTGGTAACAAAATTGCCATTACACTGTACAGGAACTTTGTCAGTACTGTTAGTGTTAGGTCCTTACTGTAATGAAAACAGAGGAGGTCCAATGTCCTTGGCAGATCAGTTACAATCAATACAATCGATATTGTAGATATATCGAGCAAATACAAAGTACAATGTAACACAATCATAATTACAGTAACTTTTTCAGTACTGGTATTAGGCGCTTCTATTGTAGGCCTAATGAAAGTTGAATATTTCAAACGTCATTGGAAGATTAATTATGGTCCTTGGCAGATCAGTTACAATCGATATTGTAAATATATCGAGCAAATACAAAGTATGTGCAGAGAAGTTTACTGTTAACAACTACTAGTAACACAATCATAATTACAGTAACTTTTTCAGTACTGGTATTAGGCGTTTATTGTAGGCCTAATGAAAGTTGAATATGTCAAATGTCATTGGAAGATCAATATTATGGTCCATGTTAAAGTGGTGAACACACAGCAGTACTGTAGGCCTATTATGAAGTATTTATTGGTTTGTTACATTGAAGTCGGTGATGACATCCTGTGCTGACACTGTGACATTATGAAACGTCATTGGAAGATCAGTGAGGTGTTGTACTGGAACGATGCATCTCGATGCAGTGAAGACCGTAGTGCGTCCTTCGACAAGGGTTAGCAATTCTTTCATTCCATTGTCGCGATTCTTCATTGCTATCACCGTAATGGTCATTTCGCGATTTTGTTCAAGACACTGAAAAAGATTAAGTAAATTTACACTCTTGACAATGGATTTCATGAAGTCTGTAAAAAAAACATGCATGTAGCAATTCATCATGTTATTTTTACATCTGGTATTTGTATAAGAATTATTCCATGTTTTAAGTGAAGTGCATGTTTCAAGTGAAATTTCATATACTAGGTATCGGTATTACCCATTCAGTGAAAAGGGTCATGCTGCAGCGGCAAGCGCGCGTTACTTTTTGCCTTTGGAAAGTTCATTGAGTTCGCTGTCGCAGCCCGTGGTGCAGTTTTGGTGTGAAAGGACCTTAAGTGATATCAAAATTTGGGCTTCGTAAGTGCACTTTCCAGGCCTGTTTGCACTTGTATACCAAGTTTGGTGGTGATTCGTTCATTGGAGAAAATTGCAAACACAGAAACAAAGTGTTGTCAAATTTTAGTATGATCAGGTTCTCAAGTTGAGAATGAGGGAAAAAATGCCTACCTCGACATTGACCTCCCTTGTGTCTTGTAGTGATACGTTGCCATCAAAGACACTGATCTGAACGTTCTCAAATCGCATCCGTTTTTTGATGTGGCAGTCGTCAACTATATCAGCGTGTTGATTCCATAACTTGCAGACAATGGTATCCGTTGAATTGCAATCTTTCAGTGTAATATCGCGTCGGCGCCAGTTTGCATTTTGTTTCGTTTTGATGGGCGATACATCCTGTACAATGCCAGTGACTGTGACACGTTTTTTGTCGACTGTGTTTCGTATGTCATCGTAAGTTCCGACCTCGGGAGCGTGGTAGAAGTTCTGTTCGAGGTCTCTCCACAAATCAAAAGGTGCTGTTTCGAAGATCTGTAAACATGAAGAAAAAACTGTCAGTTGAAAAAATTAATTGATTGAGATGTGGGTGACGTGATGTGACAATTTTCTCCCAAGAAAACTCCCAGGCTGCCGTTTTCGTCAGGGGGGAGGGGGATGAATCATTTCAAATGTAATTTTCATGGAAAAGGAAGACTAAGTTTACATTTTGGATTGTAAAAAATGACTCTGGAGGCCATTTTTAATCTAAGAGTAAGAAATGGTTGAAAATTTTTTGTGCAAAGAATTTTTTTCCTGCCTTGACAATTCTAGCGGAATTTTTGCAGGAAAACTAAGTTGTTTCCTAGCAATTTTTTTCCATTTTCTCCACCTCAAAATGTCCAAATCTGAGGCCTAGGCTTACTTTTACTGCTGGTATGTACTAAAATATCAAGTGTTAATTTTGTGCAAAGAGGCTGAAATCAAACAACTTTGTTAATGTGTCTTCCATTAACTTGACGTGAAGTGTCCCTTTAAGAGTGAGTGACCTAAAAATAAGCATGTTAAGGTCATTAGTCCAGGTTACGAAAATGCAAGCTGGCTGGCAACACTGGGCAAGTCATGAAGTACCTGGGGCTATGGGTAATTGATCATGGAACTGTAGGCCTTCGCCTGCGCAGTGTTTCATACAGAGGGGGGGGGGGCGGGGGGATTTATCCTCCCCCCATGATTGAGGCAAGGGGGGATATCCCCTCCTTGAGTTTGCAGACTAACCTTTTTCAAATATCACTAGGCCTATTTTCACTTCAGTAGTGTTTTTCTTTAATTTGTTACATTTCAAATGCAATTTTCATGCAGAAGGAAGACTAATTTTGCATTTTGGAGTGTAAAAATGACTCTGGAGGCCATTTTTAACAAAAAAAAACCCCCAAAAAAATTTTTGTCAAAAAAAATTGTTTGAAATTTTTTTTTTATCCCCCCCCCCCCACCTTGAAAATCCTGGCGGAAACCCTGCTGCCGGTGGTATCCTGTTGACAACAGTAACCTGGTAACATTAGGGTCTATTTGACATGTTTGATAAAGGGGAAGACGTTGTTAGGCCTAAGGTTAAACAGCTTGGTCATTTGGGCCTGTGTTTTGTAGTTAGCTTGCTTACCTTGAGATTCTTGACTGGTAACCTGATGATTCGTTCAGAATCTCGAATGGTAGCATTCATCACGATCAAGCACTTTCCTTTTGTCACCAATTCTACGTCTGCTTTGTCCATTGCCGATGAGAAGTACATGGCGTACACTCCATCTCTTCCTGCGATCCCAACATCAGACTCCATGCTACTGCCTCGTGTGCTGGGGTTATTGAGGACTTTCACCTTGAGGATCGCTGGATCGGATACGTTAGCAACATCGACAGGTGACGTACGGGTAGGCCTTATAGTCATGCTTGAGGAGGAGGACATGGAGGAAGGCCGAGGTAGGCCTAGGGCTACTTCGGAAACTTCGACATGTTACGCAGCAGTTGTTGATGGCGTAGAAAGAGTAGGCCTGGTATCGGTAGACCTAGATCTAGGCTTACTTGTTGGTTTTTCGACTGACGTTGGTGTTGACATGACCGGTAGGCCTAGGCCTACTTCCATGATTTCAGATCGAGTTGTCTGCCTGGTCTGAGAACATGGGATCAGTTCATCATCTTCATTATCATCATGATCATTGTCAGTAGCTTGACTATATGATGGCTTAGGTTTAACTGCAGGGGCTTTACTTGTTACGGCAACTTTAGGAGGCTTGGATGATTTCATCTTGGTTACTTTTGTATTCATGTTGAGTACAGCGTTGTCGTAAAAACAGCAATGTATCGACGTAACTTTAGGGGCCTACGCACTTCTGTCGATGGTGATATTTACTGAGCTGGCAAAATCATGGAATTTCTAACCTAATATCAGGCGTTCCGACGAGGCCGTGCGTGTTTTTGATTGGCTACATATGGTTACTCAACTGTAATTCGTCAGTTCTCTTGAGAAAACACGGCATTGATTGGCTACAGAAAGTCTACAGTGATTGGTTGAGAAAATGAAGCTGTGTCAGCAGAATACTATTCATTCTGCAATGGCAAAGTTCTGTCACAGGCAAAGTTCTGTCACAACTTCGTCATTGGAGAAAGAATGGTATTCTATCTGACGAGTTATCTGGAAACTAAGTAATGACCATGTAAACGATATCGCATTATGATGTCATGTCCTCAAAACGCTGCAATGCAGAGTAGGCCTGTGGGCATGAAGATGCATTGATTTTTTTATCTGAAGGAAGAAATTTCTTGCAGCCCTCGGTTTACTGTGCCTACCACTAACTGGCCAGAAATTAGTGAAAAGTCCTTTTCCTTTTTACTTCTCAGTCAGTGTCAGTCGCACAATGTCTTCAAAATTCAAAAATGAACAAGAAAGTTTCCCGAAAATAAGCTGGAAGGGTTGTCCCGAAAAGGCCAGGACCGAAAAATAGAGGGTGTAGGCTACCATAATTGAAAGATCTGAGTTTTTGCAGAGTGGCAGGATCTGTGAAGTTTGACGTTTCTCCACAGTTGTTGCTGAAGATATTTAAAGCTTGGAGGAATTTTCCTCCAAGTTTAAAGTTTGATTGTGAAAAATCATGTTTTGCGGGTACCAGAAGAAATGAAATGGTCTATAGGTTGCTTTGGTTTTCATGTTGAATTGTGGCAGACTTCTTTTTAATATGATGAGCTGTTCATTTTCAAATCGAAAGGGTTAGGGTTTACTGCAATTAGATTTAGTGGACATTTTTCNTTCAGCTTGCTCAGGGTGGGAAAAATTATTCAAACACAATGTACCTACAGAAATTGTGAGATTGTGTTTCTTCACAAAACCCAGTTTTTTTTTCTTTCTGATGTACATTTCTATTGGGTACCAGGACACAACCTTGAGTATCCTACCTGGAGTAAACTGATTTCAACTACGGTACATAGCAGGTGTCACATGACTCAGCAGCTTACCTCAAATCTTGTTTTGACTTTTCCATTCACATTTGTCCGTTGCAGATGCAACTTGAGATTGTACAGAGTCCCTTGATCCCTTCCACTCTTCGGATCGTAAAAGCGCTTGTAGAGTTTCTGTGAAAGATAAACAGTCCTCTCAGAATGGGCTCCTGAAATGTCACACTTTCCATCTAGGGACAGCTGTGGGGCAGCTAATTCCACCACTTCTGACTGCCTTCCAGAGAGTGCTTGTTAAATTTCTTATCTGGAACTTGTCATCTGTGTGCCTTGAAGAGTTTCTGTGTCAGAAAGTGTGACATTCCAGAAGGACAGATCCTGACAAACACCAGAGCAGTGAATGTTTGGCAAATAAGGTTACCTCAATAAAATCCATAAGTGTGTGGAACATTTCACAAACGATTGGTTGAAGGTGTTCCAAGCGATCCTTTATGGTATGTGAACCTGCCCTGAGAGATTTTGCGCCCTGCAACCGGACTCGTGTCAGCTGATCTCCGCCCACTGGAACTTTCACAGAATCAAGGTCTCCACCTGAAATAAAGGCAAGCAGCCATTAATTATCGCATAAAACCTCAATCTGTAACTGGCTCTAGTCCTTACAATATAACGAAGGTGTAACCAATCACCAATTGCCCCTCAAACCAGCATTATTCATTCAGACGGTGATCAGTCTCCAGCTGCCTTATAAAGCCATTGCCTTGCAGTGATTCACAAATACAGAACTGGATTAAAAAACAGAGCTGGAGACAACATACAATGCAGGAATCCAACACAAAAGGAAATTTGTGAGAAATTACCTCTGCCAGCAACTGTGTACCATTTCGTGATCAAATTTTCATATGCGTCCATTATCTCCACACAATCTTCATATTTTGCCTCATTTTGGAGAAGTAATGGCAACCAAACATTGGTGGACTTCCTCTTCATCTCATCCTCAAGTGGGTGTGAAATGTGTTGTGGAACCAAATTTCGCATCCATGCCAAACCAGGAATGTTCTCCGTGAGCACTCTTGCAAGAAGCACTTGCAAATTTTTCTTGTAAATGCTTTTTTCTTCCTGACTTGGGATGAAGTCTTCAAAAACAGGCACANTCCTGACTTGGGATGAAGTCTTCAAAAACAGGCACATCTTTCAGTGATTTGGTATCATCCAACCGACCAAGACTGACACGGTCCATTGTCCAGTCACTAGCAAAGAAGTGGTAGTCAATGTTTTTGTTCTTCATTCTAATGTCATTTGTTCGGACATAAATGTCAAGGTTATCGCCATTTATCTTCCCATCGTTGCCACTGGCGATGCACTGGATGACTGTTTCTGTTGCATGATCCTTGAAGGTTTGCAGGAAGTTTCTCTTGGTCTCATGGGACAGTGTTAGATGGACTTCATGTAGGTATTGTATAAGCTGAAAAAAAGAAATTCCACAAGCCTTAGAATCACACAATTTCATATTCAGACGTACCATTGTACATTCTTTGGCTGTTCTATGACAGGAAGATGTAGCTATGATGCACAGCATTCGTCCATTTCCCGATTTGCCACTATCAATCACACCACGAGACCCCGGGCATGAGACTGTCTGACAAGGCAAAAGAAGCCACACAGATATGAAAACGACTTCTTGGAAATGACCATGGCATTCACATACATGTATGTAAAATACATGTATGTAAAGCACCAAAAATATCTATTTTTGAAAGTACCGGTGCTAAAGTATCTTAAATGCGAAATGAGGATGTCTATAGTTCACCCAGCTAAATGTTATGACATTTGGAAAATGTATTGAAGCAATAAATGCATGCAAAGTAACAGATAACAGGAACTGTCAACAAATTTTACATGCAAGTTTGAAAAATATACCCACATGGGACTTCTTATCAACCTTGAACAAAATGTTGAACTGAAAAGTTTCTGAACACATACTTATGTAAAACCAATAGATGTGGTAGGCCCACATGTATTTCAACATCATCAAAGATACCTACCAGTGTATGTTTCTTCCAAAAAAGGTAGTCCATACAATTGTGTTACGGTTTATCCATTGTGTCATGAAATGAGACATCATACTCTCAGCACATTCTTCATCATCAATGTTTGTCCTGGTTCATGTGTTGAAATAAAACATCAGCATCCACACAATAATCCTCCACATAATTGCAACACGGGCCACTCACTGCAAGAATCATTGAAATAATTTTTTTAGTCAATAAAATGTACATCATGTGGCCTCATAAAGCTTTCAGCAAATAAGCATTTTGAGTTAGGATCACTGGCTATTTAATTGCTATAGAACCAAACATGCATTCCAGAAAATGCTTGAATAACAAGAAAATGAAAACAACATGCATGCAGAAAGAAATAACAAAAATATTTGGTTAGTTAAAAATGAAACTGAATAACTGCAATGCTGAAAAGAGAATTACATTTTCTCAGCCATTCTTGTACACTTACCAGTATGAGAATGACAGGAAAGTCAATAATCGAAAAAAGAAAGCTGAAAGCAACTCAATACCTTGTCATCAGCATGACAACGTATAGCCATTGCGGTGAAAACACGCTGCATTGCTAGATTTCTTTTGTTTCTGCAGTGTAGGATGACACCAAAGATCATAGCAAGCGTCATGACTTTTTCTTCCGTACTGATGGAATCACCTGAAAAAGGAAAAGAAGAAAATTGAACTACAAGTACATGTATTGTCATCATTATCGTTTTTGGTAATTAACATAAATACAGTAAGCTCGAGTTTAAACCACTGGTTCAGTATATTCATAAGCACACCCATAGTAGGGTCAGTTTCACTCTAAGCCTTAAGCAACTATTCATTCCATCACTGGGTTGTGATCGTTCTCGCAATTCTAGCCATTCAGCGTGGTAATTGGTATGTTTTATTCATTCCCATTTCGACTGTAGATGTGCTTATGAACCGGTGGTTTAAACTCGAGCTTACTGTATCAACAATTCTCAATGTAATCATCATTAGTCCCCTCTTGTTCCATGTTACAGCCTTAATTTGGCAATCAAAAAAAGAAATCAATTACACACAAGTGACTTACCTAAGGCACAAGCAAGCACTGAACTCAGCTCTGTGTATGAAGAGAACATTTCAGAAATGATATCCTCAAATAACTCTGGAGTATCAATGTCTCTAGGTTCGGAACGTTTTGCTGCATTGACTCCAAACTCAAGGCGTGCAATTTCACTATGCAATGTCTCGGTTCCAACAATCCTTTTACTGTCTTCAAAGAGTTGTTTCATTCGTTCAACATCAAGGTCTTTTTTCTCCAGTTTGCCCCCAAACAAGGACCTCCTCGCATATGCATGGTCTGTCTTTTTACCATCAACCCTACTAGTGCCATGACTACTTGATTTCTCACGCATCTTGTACTTTTCTGCTGACCTGGACACCTATAGTAATAATAATAATGTGGATTATATTACAGTGCTCAATATAAAACATTTTCTAAGCACTTTACAAAGTTAAAAAGTAGTGGTCTAAAACATCAACACAGAAACATGTAGCCTTGTAGGCCTGAAGAATGATAAAGACTAAAGAAGCTACCTGGCTTGCCACAGTTTCTCTTGGCACTTTTGGTGTTTTAAAGTGAAAATCTTTCTTGATGACATCAGACTTTGGTTCTTCCTGAAAATCCTTCATTTCAAATTCCAAAGGGCCTGCCTCCGACTCAGGCTGAGTTTGCATTGCCATTGCAATGGGGATGCACCGAGGACGAGCTGGTGAATGTTTCCGGCGCGGTCCAGGACTTGGCGAATATTTCGCCATCCTCTTCCCTGACATGGAACAAAAGAGTTTATCGAGGTGTGCAACACCCTCCTCACGGAACTGAAGAAAACGCTCACATGTTTTGACACAAACATCACACACATACACAGCACCATGACGTGCACGGATAACATCAACAACGCCGGTTATCCCGAGCACTGTCTCCAAAACTTCAACTCTCTTCTTGTTTTCCTCAACTGGAAAACCTTTCCTCCAAAGTGAGTACACGCGACTGTTCACTGTTTTTTGTTTTAAGCACATTAAACAGGCGTTTACAGGTTTTTTCGGTGTTATTGGTGAATCCAACATCTTGTGGTCTTGCGGCCATCTTGTTTGTCACATGACCAGATGAGATCACATGACCAGTGAAAATAAGTAGTCCCGGCAACCTGGGAAAAATATGGCGGCCATGATACATCAGAGTCAATGACGATAAATTAATGAAAGTCATGACTCTGTGGTTCAGAGTGAATATAGGATAAAGGCAAAAATTTGTAGTTTTGCTTTTTTTCCATTTAATTGTCAAGATGCCTAGAAAACGCTTCTTAGCACCTCAGTTTTAAAATGTTCCTGGGGGAAGACCCCCGCAGACCTCCCGTCAGGGCTTCGCACCTTCGGCACTCCGGTCGCATTGGTCTGCCCCCCCCCCCTTCAGAATTCTTGGATCCGTGCCTGGGGAGGGCACGGTTTGGGGGCAAATCAACAAATTGTTTTTCTTCTGCTGTATTCTAAGGTATGGACACAATCACACCTGAACAACAGGGCATAAGCAAACAATCTACGGTACACGATACCGATCCAACCAATCACGTCCACCTCCCTACAGTTCTTACATCTGGGCAAACTATTGAACAACACACACGGCATACGCCAAAGATTAACGAGATCGTTATCCTCGACGGCAGGTCCCAATCGCCAGCATGCAGACCAGTCGAGGTTGATTATCCACGAAGTGTGGCTAAAAATAGAAACACTGCGCCCTCTTCAGTCTCAATGAAAAAACGATAGTAGTAGGGAGAGACGGTGCTCGGCGAAATGAGCTACTTTTCTTGGAATTGTCAGCTTCAAATGACGATTACGGCGAAATGCAAGGATTGACTCGGTCGAAACTGACGGGGTTTGTAGAAAAGATTAAATGTTTTATCACTAAACAAACGGCATCAAAACCCGTTGAGTTTGAGGAAGGTAATTAATTAATTAATTAATTAATTAATTAATTCTAATTATTCTATTCTTTGTACAGCGTTTTAGAGCATGCAGCTTTGCATGATTTTACGCTTTATAAAATAAATTATTATTATTATTATTATTATTATGAGGGTTGAAGTGGGAAACTCTGGATTCTCCAGTGAGACGTTTATAGTTTCTTTTATTAGTTTATGGTTATACCAATGCCGGTGTAGCAGTAAAAACTGTCCACTTCTATTGTTGAATGACGGATTAAGGTGCATGGGTATAGAAACCAATCACCGGAGATTAGATTGTAACAATAGGATCATTTGTTCCCAGGACAGTTTTTCCTAGGACGTTCTTTCCTTTCACACCTGTGAAAACCGCTCCGGCGCCGCAAACCGCAGCGGAATCCGTTGTAGTGGTTGAAGCCATTTGTTTGCGGGAACCGCACCGCAAAACGCACCGAAGCCAGTTTTGGTGTGAACGCACTTTAAGACACGTTATACACTGAGCAATCATACTTAGCCCCATAATCAAGGGGACATATCTGTATTTATATTTAGCAATTGTGAACGTGGTGTTACACGATCAAACCATGCACAATAAAATGACACAGAAATACCCACCATTTTCTGATACATCCGGGCTTCCTTGCATTTAAGTGCCTCCTCTTGCTCCATACACGTCCCTTTCTTTTTATTTAACTGACAAACAAATTTTGCGTCCTCGTGGAAAAAGTTAATTGTTGAACAGTCCTTGTGCAAACACATGGTGGCACATATCAGCAAAGAACGAGATCCTTCGTGTACGAAATCTGGCTGCAGAATACGCCAACCGACTATTACTTTCTTGAAGGACTCTGCTACGATCCTGCCTCGGATATTTGAAACCTGCATGTCTACAGGACTGTCTTCCTCCCACTCTAGTCCGTGCGTTGACGTCAAACGGACAGATGTGGCGATAGACTGGCATGCATGCGGGGCGGAGCAACGCGTTTTGGGTCTGTTATTTCGAAGGGATGACACTTTGATTATTCAAAGAGCCATAGGAATGACGCAACAATAACAGTTTCATTTTCAACGTATATGGCTCTTTGGATACTTGAACTCTCTGTTGGGAAGCCGTGTACATATTCTAAGTGCATCTCGATGTTTCCTCACACAGAAGATACCTGAAGCGACCATAATTATCAAAGGGGTAACAGAGAAATCTGACACTCTCGTTTAACAGTATCTATACAATAAAAGGGAAAGTGTGAATTTTTGTTAGCAGATTACTCCAAATGTGTGAAGGTTACACGAAATATCTTGGCTGTAAACATTACTCCGTAGTAGAGACAGTAAAATGATATATTTGTCGTCACAGAAAAGGCATCCCAAGGTTATTGATTTTGTGGCGATTTTCTTTCATCGATTTCTTCACTATTTCTAGTGCTGGGAACCCCGTCCGTGACGTCACGGGATACCAGTTCCCATGGTAACGCCAATCAGCGTCGGCCGTATCAACATCCTCATACGTCACAAATCAGCCCGTCGTCGACGCGTATGACGTCAGTCATTCAGTGATGACGTAGTCATGTCCCAACATCCGTTGAAACGGTCTACACTGAATGACTGACGTCATACGTGTCGATGACGAGCTGATTTGTGACGTATGACGCCTGGCGCACACGAGAGCTTCCTGCTTAGGAAAAGTTCATTAGTTTAAACATATTTTATTTCAGAAAATGAAAAAGGATTGAACAAAAGTTTAATAAACTTACAGAGTTCTCTCCATGTACAAATAAACTGAACAGAAAAGAAAATATGAATAAACTAACAGATAGATGAACAAATTTTGGATACAACAGGTGGCAAAGTGGATATGGTGAAATGGGGGGGGGGGTCCCTTTGTCCGTTCATCATGCAGACTTGAATGCTATAGTAGGTAAATACTACTATCAGACAGGTAATAGTTGAGAAAGCCGATAAATCAAAATGACCGTGTTACTGAATTACTCTTGAGTGTAGGATAAAGGGAGAAGTCGTTTCGTACGGAGAATATATTTTTGAACACTTTTCATAATTGTTATATTTTCATGTGAGGATAATTGAGGGTCACCCTGTAATAAAATATTTACTGTAATTTCCGGAAGCCAAGCTAATTCATGGAGTAGTATATTTCTGTCGTCAATAAATTGGGGACAATTCAGGAGATAATGAGCGGTGCCCTCAAATGTGGCTCCGCATCTACATGAAGGATTATCAATTAGGTTGCAAGAAAAGAGGTGACCATTAAGGCAACTGCTTCTATTTCGGAGACGACACAGATAAACAGAGGCAACACGACTTCCAGAAGACAGCCAAAAATGCGGTGGCTGATTATCATTGCTGAATAATTTTGTAACCTTATTTTTAAAAGTTCATTCGTGGCACTTGCCTTGAGGAGGAAGCTCCCGTGTGCAGTGCGATTCGAAGCTTTGCGCAGGCGAGGCGAAAAATATCAAATTGGTTTGATATTGGCTGCAGCGCCTCGAATGACGAAAATCTGCCGTAAATCGCACCGCACACGGAAGCTTCCTCATTAAGGCAAGTGCCACGAATGAACTTTTCCGTAAGCAGGAAGCTCCCGTGTGCGCCAGGCTTTCGGATGTTGATTTGGACGATGCTGATTGGCGATACCATGGGAACTGGGTATCCCGTGACGAAATCGACGAAAGAATATAGGTCATCGCCGTGGAAACCTGGGTTTACATGACGTCATGTTGTCGTTGGTTTCTTAAACTCCATGAACCACCCCGCACTTCATGACCGGGGGGAGAGGAATGTCCAGAGGGCAAATCTTCCTAGAATCGGCACAACCTCTATCCGTCTGTGTGACACATAGCATATCTTTATTTCGAAGGTTTTCTGAAAAACTAATAAAAGCATGATATTCAGAGATTTTTTACAGTGACTGAGACATTATTTTGTGACCCCCTAGCTGCTTGTGCCATATTTACCCGTCCGTAGGACGGGTACCATGCTAGTACCCCATATAATGAGGGGAAACACTGAGAAACGGGAACACGGACGGCGTAGCGAGTGACCCACTTGGTTTATATTCTCCGGTGAAGGACGACGATAGAGATTTCTTGATCCGTGAATGGAAACCCCTTGTGCTTACTTCCGTCTACTGGTGGTTTTCAGATACCACAAAGGTGCAACGACAAGTGCTGCAAGAAGCAATGACCTCTTGACAACATCCGCACACGGGGCAATTTTTCTTGATTTTCCAAAAAATGCTAGCAAAAGTGAGAAAAGTTGCCTCTGTGTTGCGGTCTTTTCTCTGGCAGACGCGACGAATTTAGGTTTCCTGTCCGAAAAGATCTCCTCGGAGAATTTTCCCGACGCCTTTATTGTTCTAGACCAGTGTTGATGTAGCCTACCCATTTGGGTTTCTCGGTTACGATCTGTGAATGGGAAGTCCGCCATTTCATGATGATGATGTTGGTTTGTAAAGTTTCGAGAACGAATTAATTGTTCATAGCATCATGATGACATGCAACCTCTTGCGCATGTCCAACTTGACTATTTCCGGTCGTCAACAGACCTACTACTAGTATAATAAACTACTACTGCTGCTGCTGCTGCTGCTGCTGCTGCTGCTACGTGTACTGTAATATTCTATTGGCTGTGCTGTGGAGATAGGATGACATAATGACGTCATAGACGGCGTCCTGTAAACGAAAACTTTCCCTGTGTTTTGTTCTGAACTGTGACTTGCAACTCGCATCTGTGAGCAAAATGCATGTGTCACTTTTGCGCTTTCAGCGTGTTACGAATTCTAGGGTTAAAAATTGGGGTTGTCAAGTACAGTACTATTGGTCTTTGGTCAGTTTTCACGGGTCCGTCTTCCAGGAATTCTGTCTGACCATAAGCCTTTGCCGTTCAATAGCTTTAGTGTCGGGCTTAGTTGTTGCGAGACGGTTCTTTTGAAATCGCCGTCATGCGCTTGCCTATAAATTTTGGGTATTGGGGTAATTTTTTACTCTCCTCTCAGCCTCGGCGCACAAAAGTCACAACGTGCATTTATGGGTGCCACATTTGGTATGTAGTAAAATCCAGCTTTCTCGTTTTTTCTCTAAGATTTTATGCATTTTTTCTTCACAGGCCTGTATTTTTATACGTTGCGTATGCTTTTGCTTTCAGTCGGCCTGTTCGTCCACTGTCTAGTTGTACCGTTGAAGCTACTATGGAATAAACGTCATTTGGAAAACTGAAAACGGAGTCCTTGTCATTAACACAGCGCCTAGGTCGGTACTTGTTGTCAAATGTTCCGCTTCGAAATGGTTCGGGCAGAATGAATTAATACACTTATCGTGTCAAAAGTGTCTTATCTCGGCTTTAACAAGTTCTCGGACTAACCAACCTGTTCTCGGACTAACCAACCTGTTCTCGGACGAAGCGTCGGGAACTATAGACATTGCTCACAAATAACGGGACACGGGTCCAGTTTTCAACCATCGCCTAAGGGATCATCTCAAAATTCATTGATGCCCCAAAAGACGAAAGTATTTCGTCTCTCTGTGGACCCCCTACCCCCCTCCTAAAGACTAAAAGACGCAGATGTCTGGCATCAAGGTTTTATTCCTCAGAAAATGTGTTGTTTTTACAGAAATGCCATGATGATGATGTAAAAACTTTAAAGTGACATGATTAAAATCCGTGTGAGTCCATGAGTTATTCTGAATCATGTCTTTTTTGTGCAGAAAAACTCACATGAGGAAGCCTTCATCTCCGCAGAGAATACATGAGTATACTATATAGGGGCCACACGTACATATGCATTGAGAGGGGAGGGGCAAACTCCTCACAGCGCCACCTATCTCCATTCTTCCGATATAGTTTTGACGACTGGAAGTATTCAAGCTGGACACGCGCAGGAGGCTGGGGGAGGGGGCGTCAATGGGGTTTCTATCGAGTGTCGTTATTGGCTAGAGCAAACTACGGTGGCTTGTGCGTAGTGTATCCTTTTTGCATACAGAGGCCCAGTAGGGAATTGTGTGTTTTTCTTGTAGTTTGCCGATTTTACTCGAACTTTTTTCAAAATTTTGAAAGTGATGCCACAGGTGAAAAAAAGACGAAAATTAAGCCAGAAAATTACTGACCCTCTCCCCCCCAGACGAAATACTTTAGTCTTTTGGGGCATCAATGAATTTTGAGATGATCCCTAAAGATCTTAGCAGAAATCAGATTTAGTGTGACAATATGTTTTTTTCTTTGGTCCATTGGAAAAAATAATTTTCTGGATATTGGCAGCCGAAAAAGTTTGGAACCCAAATATGATTGAAGATTTAAGGGCGGCACACACGAGCGACTTTTTGAAGGCGACTACCCCGCCGACTGCCATAACGACCAGAATTTGTGGATTTTGTCGACTAGTCTGCGGTAGATCATCCGACCAACCGACTTGTCGTGGGACAAGCCTCAGTGGTCGCTGGATCGATTGGCGTGATCTGAAATATGGTGGGAAGATAGTAGTCGCATCGTTTGCGGTCATTTGGTGCACTGGTCGATTTTACTGGTCGGCCTCAGTGGTCTCTTACCTAATCACTAGGCCTAAATTGAACGCGTTTGCGGACAACAGCTGGTTACGTAGGCGACTAGTATAAAAACGCCTGTGCAGCGTGTTTCCCCCTCACACCAGCGCAAAATTACGGCCAAAACGTGTCTTCTGCACACACCTGTAAGGCTGGGTTTACATAGAGCCACACGAAACACGAATACGCAACACGGTTGACATACGCGTGTAATGATTAACTGACAATGGATTATCCAATATGCCGTTTACATTGGTCTATACGCGTGGGGTTACGTAGCTCGTGGCGTGTCGACACGTTTTGAAGAGAACGAGCATGCTCGTTCTTTCAGGCGTGTGCTGACTTCGTGGGGAGATCTTGCGTTGTTTCGAAGTACGGAGATGGGCATTTTAGGTCATCAAATATCACATGTTTTCTTATTTGCATCGTGAAATGCATGAGATTGAATGAAAATAATGCCAAACTCGAGGCACCGTGTCAAATGATAACGACACGATGAAGGCCTATGTAAACCACAGTGTGGGCGTGTCGTAATATCTACGCGTACCGTAGCGTGTCTCCCGTGTATTGACACGCTCTATGTAAACCCAGCCTTAGAGCCTCCATCGAATAGAGCGACCATTTTGTTGTCAATATCAGTAATAATGCCGTGTCGCTTGGTGAGGCTTATATAAGAAGTAGTCACAATTCCTCACCAAATGAACGATCAAATATTAGAAAATCCATAAGCATGATGCCCTATGTATGACGATATTGTAAATTGATGCTTCTTCAGCCATGATGCCCTTTCCTTCCTTTTCTCCTCCAAATATTCTAACATGGTGAAATATGAATTTTAAAAAAATTAAGAAATTTTATCACGAATAGCTTCATTATTCTTGGTTATTTGGCAAATAAAACAAAAGGGCAGTGTGCACGGATATATTGTCAAGGGCATGTGCTGGTCAAATATCTTCTCCTATTTTCGATATTTCTAATTTTGGTGCGTTCAGAAGTACATGTACACTCCTGGAAAAAAGTAAATGGACAGCAGTTTTTCTTGAATATCTCCAAAACATTGAGATGCAGGAGACTGTGCCTAACATATGTGATAGCAAATTTCCCTGGCTATCTAGTGATATCAAAGTCCAGAAAATCCGGTGAAATCCACCTTTGATAGAAGGAATTTTGTAAAGTCATGTGTTTGGCTACTTTTTTATTTGCAGGTTTTCAGTGAAAATTTTTATATGAGTGTATTCCTCTTATCGAGAGCTTTCATATCATATCTTAAATTTTCAATTATTTTCATTAGAAAGGTTATTTTTAACCACTTTTATCGAATTTATTCTGCACATGCCAGACACACCTTTGAAAAAGCCCTCTCCGGCCCATTGTGAGCTGTATTGTCATTTCTACTTCACAATGAATGAACAAAACCAAGTCATTGAAGGTTGTGGTCAGACGGTCAATTTCCTACCTAGGGTCAATTTTTAACACGGTCCACTTGTGATACTCTATTGGGTAACTGTGGTTGACTAACAGTAAACTTCATTGATCTAAATACAATTTGACGCTATTTGACTTGTGTGGGTGAATTTCCTATCAACTGAGTGCAGGCCTATCACCACAAGCACACGTCAACACACAAAAAGCTATTGAATGGCCATTTATTCTGATCTACTCAACAGGACAATGACAGCAAGGGACTGCGTCAAAGGTGTGTCTGGCATGTGCAGAATAAATTCGATAAAAGTGGTTAAAAACCACCTTTCTAATTAAAATAATTGAAAATTTAAGATATGATATGAAAGCTCTCGATGAGAGGAACACGCCCCAATAAAAATTTTCAGTGAAAACCTGCAAATAAAAAAGTAACGAAAAACATGACTTTACAAAATTCCTTCTATCAAAGGTGGATTTCACCGGATTTTCTGGACTTTGATATCACTAGATAGCCAGGGAAATTTGCTATCACATATGTTAGGCTCAGTCTCCTACATCGAAATGGTTTGGAGATATTCAAGAAAAACTGCTGTCCATTTACTTTTTTCCATGAGTGTACAAAAGAAATCACTATCATTCCCTTTGTGCACAACGTTTGTCATTTGAAATGCAAATGAGCCGGGAATGGTGAACGTTGTCATTGCATCATAACTACGATAACACCTAATAAACACGTGCATTAGACAGGCCATTTCATCATCAAGGAGTTAAGGTTATGAAATCAGTTCGATGCACGGATTCAAAAGGCTCTAACAGGTGTGTGCAAATAGCTGGAGCCATGGTGGAAAAGAATTTGGTTTTCAGTTTTTTCTTCTTTTATATGTTGCTGGTGATCACATGATACAATGTACTTGACGTTCTGATTGTTCCAAAACCGGCCAAATGTAATAGGCCCGTGAGCGACCAAACGCACGAGGGAGACTAAAAATTAAAACTGGCTAATTTTTGGTCGCCAAGGCCGACGAACTTGGCGACCTTTCGGGCGACAAAGAGACGTGTCGCCAGACTGGTCGTCGTCTTCAGTCGCTTCCGGACGTCGCATCGCGTTTGCGGACGGTTCACTGAAATGGTCGGGCGACTGGTCGGCCAGCGACCTCGGACCCGACGGTCGCCGGCGACGTCGCCGTCGGCAGTCTCGTCGGCAGTCGCCCAGATTTAGTCGCTCGTGTTCGCCGCCCTTTAGAAAACAGTGATTTCAATGAGACAATCATCAAAAAATGGTCCAAATTCGTGTGTGCGGCGGTGGTATTCGAAAAACCTGGATGACTGGATTGACTGGATTATGCGTCATTGCCCACCGCCGCCTGCATTGGTTCATTAAAGCTGAACTACATGAAGAAAAACGGCGGGTATAAAATGCAGGTTGCAGGTTGCCCTGCAGAACCTAGTTCGCGGTCATATTGCCGTCAAACCTATGCAGAAAATAATGCAGCCGCGTAGGGATCAAGGTTGCACATGGTACTTCTGTAGTTCTCTATTTCGCGAATTTTCCTAGATATAATTACGGGCCATTATATCCGCAAAAAGTAGACGTTGACAAAACAGAAACGCAGGTTATAAAATCAGCGACGTGCTTTTAGAAAACAAACACCGATCGGATCACTCCATAGTGGTGGCTGTGATTTTTTGTGCCGGAAGTTGTTTTTTGACCGGAAGTGCATGCAGGGTGTGGGTGTCTAAGCTTTTATGAATGTATCTATTTTCGGACGGACACATTTTCCACCCTTTTAACCCTAAAACGTTCATCCCAATAATAATGATTTGAATTAACCCTTTAATAACGAAAATAGCTTTTTTAAATGCAAATATCTTGACAACAATAAGTTGTATGACCTTGGCACCTATTTTTTTGATATCCTCATTAAACTTTACATATAATATGTAACTTTCATACAAATCAAAAGTGGTCGAAATTTTTTTCATTAACCCATATATGGCTCAACCGATTTTCACGGAAGCAACTGCAGCGCCCCTTTGTCATAATTCGTGATGGGACATCACCATGTAACAGCACCTGATCAAATTCGACCTCAGTAAAATTTGTCCACACTGGGGGTATATAAGGTCTTTATTTCACATTTACCTGCCATTCTGAGTAGATAAGGGGGGTACTAATCAGGAAATAAGCCACTTTTACACTACGCAGAATTTTGGCCCGGATGAACCGTGCCGTGCTCGACCCGGGCCAGGCCCGCCTCAGAAAGAGCATTTTACCCCATTTACACTGCACCATGAAAACCGCGCCAATATCTGAATCGCCGGCTCTCCTTTCTGTGGAGGTAGGAAATCTCCGTCATTTTCAATATGGCTGCGCCCATGATCATTCGCGGCAATGACGTATTGAGTTCAAGGCC
>NMRB01000282.1:152303-164917 GCA_002633025.1 Notospermus geniculatus
AAGACCATCATCTGATTGGCCTATTCAATATTGTGTCAACGGTCACAAATACCAAGCCCACCACCCAAGTGGCAGCCTCGTGTTCAGGTATGACAGGTATTCATCAAACACTTTGTACTGCCAGTTCAATATAACTTTTGTGTCGCGTGGCCTAAATGAAGGATTCTGTCCATTCTAATCTTCCCCTAAAATCCAAACTTCTGAACCTGGATACTCATCAGCATGATCAGACCCATTTGCTTCTTCTAGGCCTACTACCGCACACCCCTCTCAAGCTAATGGAACGGCCCACCTCAAGCTAACGCCGCGTCATCGTGTGCTATTTTTAGCTGCTGGCACATGAAACAAACTGGGACAAACTTTCTGATATGATATATTGGGCCATATTCATAAAGGGCGTTTAGCCTAATCAGCGTACAAATTCTGCATTACACAGGTTAAAGGCCTAGAAAACTATTGTTCTGCTTTCTGTATGCTGCCTGATCTCTGGCATTTACCCACAAGATGATCACACGCGTCTAACTTTCCTGCGGCTCTGTGTGAGAGGACAAAAGAAAGTGTTTGACAAATTCTAGACAAGCCTGCCTGATCGTTTAACTTTTCCTTTGTGCTGTTGGGCTTAGACGCAGGATAGTTGTACGCGTGTGATTATCCTGCGGGTAAATGTCTCTCGTGAAGCACCATACAGACATCAGACAATAGTTTTCTAGGCCTTTAACCTGTGTAATGCAGAATTTGTACGCTGATTAGGCTAAACACCCTTTATGAATACGGCCCATTATCTTTATCTTTATCTTTGTCCCTTCGGAGAACGTCAAAAACTGCGTCAAATGTGATGACGTCGTACGCAAGTTCTTCGAGTCTGCCACAACTGTAACTTTGTCCCTGCAAGAGCTACAGACCAGGATGTGACCTACTCCTAGGTAACATGATCTGAGCTACAAGATGGAATGAAAATTTCAGGTCTTCGATACCTGGTTCATGGTGAAATTGATATATCAAAAGTTGAAATTTTGTCTGTCACACTTTTGTTTCTTGAATAACTCGTCTCCGAGGCCAGGTAGAGCACTAGTAACAAGTTCCTTCCGTATGTTTTTGGCCTTCGGCAAGATACTGGCATTTATTCTCCAGGGTGAGCATCATAATGATATTGATATATCAAATTTGATATTTTGACATATCGGGAGATCTACCACAGTATGCGACTTGAACTGGTATTACAACATCATAGCTCATCCAAGGATGTTATTGCAACTGAAATTTTCAGTTTGCACCTGCTCGGTCACATGATATTTGCTGACATCATGGCGAGATTTTATATTCAAATTTGATAACATGTGATAAATCAGAATCTGGTGATGGTAGAAGCCTAAAACCTCCACCTACACCTAGGTTATCAAGGATGAGCTTTCAGATTATGCAATGACCTTGAAGGTCTGGGGGTCAAGATCAAGGGAGACAGTTCTAAAATGCAAATATGCTCGGAATTTCAGGAGAAAACTAATTAGAAGCCTGAATTAACCATCCCCTATAGGTTTAATCAAGGATCCTGTCCCAGTTGCGCAAGAATTCTCAATGTCAAAGGTCACAGATAACATGAGATAAGTCAGAACCTGGTGATGGTGGAAGTCTAACACCTTCACCTACACCAAGGTTATCACGGATGAGCTTTCAGATTACGCAATGACCTGGACAGTTGACCTTGACCTCTGACCGTCCAAGTCATTACGCAATGACCTGGACGGTCAGAGGTCAAGGTCAAAGTCAAACACTTCTAAAGTGCAAGTCTTCTCAGGATTTCAGGAGAAAACTACATGTAATTAGAAGCTTGAACTACATCTCCACACGTTTTTGAATTATTTCAATTTATATAGGCTATTACGTATTGATTAATGTTAGAGGCATCCAGAACCCCCCCCCCCCCCAACGAACGATGAATTCAGCAAAAATTTACATGATATACGGAAAACATGGCCATTCCTGAAGTTTGAATTGGTAATTAGGCTTACATTTTTAAAAAAAATACTTCTCCGCATCGTCGTGAAGTTGAGAACTTTTTTTTAAAAATATGTCCAAAATTTGACCAACAGGAAGACGATCACCACAACAGAGTGGTGCCTAAAGATTATGATATACCTGAAATGTCGGAGCAAATGATTTATTAACGAAGAAAGAGTGAAGATTTGCTGTGGGATTCGAACCTGCAACTGGTGAACCTGTGATCTGAAAGGAGAGAACGAGTGACTGTTAGTGAGCTAGGCTATTGGGGCGATCTGCTCGGACCACGATTTTATTTGCCCCTTATTCCAAATCTATTGACTTGCCTTCGCTGTGACTCACAATAGGCCAAAGGCCGATCAGACTTGAACAATGGTCGGACGGCGACTTACGGGCGGACAACCGTTGACACTACTGTTGTAACGTTACAGAGTGTCCGTATAATTCATAGTCCGGAGGACTGGGAATGACGGCCGTCGGCAACTGAGATCGGCCTTCGATTATCGAAGATGTCTTACAGCCGCTGAGACGACCAACGAGGCTTATATGTCGATGGGGATCATCAATACTTCGAGCACGATCCACGAGGTCTTAACGCGTAATTCTCACCAAAAAGTGGTATTTTTTGCATTTTTGTCCTCTTGAAATAACGAGCGACCATGTCGCCACCATCCATGACGTTATAGCGTACAGTAGCCAAGTGAAACACGGGTATAACATCATGAAAGGACACTTATAGGTCTCATCGGCCAGTTTCTTCTTCCTTCTTCCGCAATAGTACAATAGTTCCTTACAAAAATATGAAATTCTATTCTATGATTGTACAGGTGTGGGCCTGGAGGGCATGTATCAGTGGAAAAGAGGGAATTCTGTTGATAAAAATGTTGATCAAAATTTAAAGAAATTACGTGTTGACCGCCGATTTTCATATGGATATTTATTAGCCACTCACTTTGTGTTGTCCTCTCGTTGCTGCACACATTAACAATTAGATTCAAAGAGGTACAGGTGCGAATTACTGAATTTCTAGTAAGTCAGCACAGAAAGTGACGTGATACTAGTATGCCAAAAGAACAAGGGGAAAGCAAAGTGAATAGATTGACACGCGAGTGAGTCAGTTCTGGCCTTTAACGGCAAAATGAAATCTCAGCGGTCAGCTTGAATAATAGCCTTACTCTACACAACTATGTACCTTGTAGTACACAGAATGAATGGCTGTCACTTCAATCAACCGAACTTCATCAAACCTATGGAAGAGAGAGACACGTTTTATTTTGCGTTCTTCATTATTGAACTTGCTCACATGATCTGTGACCTCGTTGTTCTCCTGGTAGAGAATGAATGAAACGTACAACACATTCCGGTCAATACAACTTTGTTATAGCGGTATTGTTAATCTTATTCGTCTCTCTGGAATATAATGAAAGACGTTAATCACCTATTGTCGATATTAAACAATGACGGAATGACGTTTTCTGAGTCCCATTTTGTGCTTTGGTGTGCTGCTTTTATATTCACATGTGCTTATCATGCTTAGGCCTACCTTACACAAAATACATGCACAGATTGTCTAGTATTTTTGCACAGAAAATACTAATGCTGGTGGTAGTAAAGTTTGTATAAATTGGTTGTATTATTAACTCAAAACAGAGCAAAGCAACGTAATGTCGTTGCGTCACGACGTCCTTGACGCAGTGCAACACGGACCGAGACGTCGAAAAAAGGTACAGACGCTCGCAGCGCCTCTCAACATGCTCAAAGACGGTACTTCTGCAGGTTTCTCATTGCCAGTTTGGGTACCGGTACAATCAGAAGTTCGTTGCGCTGCTGCTAATGTGTCGATGCCCAATTAGCCTAGAACACGGTTTATAGCAACTGAAGTACGAAGTGAATTACATTAAAACGCGATGATAGCAACTTAATGGAATACTTTTTTTCTCCTTAACAAAAACGGGCGTAATAAAAACCGAACTGGTAAAGTTGCTTCTTGTGGTAGTAAGCTCTCACAGTAAACGTTCAAGTGGAAGCAGCATGACTGTTGTTAGTCCTCTCGATAGTAATCAGCAGTAAACTGTCGGAAATTTTCTCTGAAGTGAAGAAACCCTTAGCCGGTGTAAAGGTTTTTAGTGTCCCCCTGCAAAAAGTGTCCACTTCTATTGTTGAATGACGGAATAAGCGGCATGCGTATACAAACCAATTGTCAGAGATTAGAATGTAACAATAGGATCTTTTGTTCCTGGGACAGTTTTTCCTGGGGACATTCTTTCCCTTTACACCGGCCATGTGCTCGGTGCAAATTGCTTCAACACAAACATTCAAGTACGTCTTGCTTTTATAAGCCACTGTAATGACACTGAGTTCACCGAAAAGTGAAAAGCATCTCCAAGGGCAATACGGACCCCCCCCCCCAATTATCCGAGTCGCAGCGTGTATCTCACACACCCGAACCATCTCTCCATGGTTCGGGTGTGTGTACATTCGAGAACTTGAGCAGAATGTACCTCATATGCCGATCCTCTGTGACCGACCCTGCAATTAGATCCACACACAGGCCTATGCTAGCGTGAAAAGGGAAAAGCTAGTAACTAACATTTTTGTCAAAATTGAGTTAAGTGTTCATTTGAACTTAGTAACTTTTTCCGCTTCATTCTACAGTGGGGTGGTGTAAAAATAATTCATATATTGCCTAGAATTATGTAAAACGTAAATGGTCTTAATAACAGGGCGAGACACATAAATTGGGGCAAAAGCTAGAATCTAACAAAAATATGATTCCAAAGCATATTCCCCAATCCCAGTGACAGACGATCAAAAGCAATTGATTTCAAATGATTACACATGATCAGTTTGTTAAAGAATGTCACATGGCCTTAATAACAGGGCTAGACACAGAAATCACAATTTTCTCAAAATTTCCCAGATGTTAGTTACTAGCTTTGCCCATTTCACGCTAGTATGCCTATTCATATCTCTAAGCCCCCTAAACCTAAACCAACACTGGTTCCGATTCCTCTGGGTTGCACAAAACTCATGTTAGCGCTAACTTGGTGTTAGCGCTATTAAATGACGTAAAAAGACAAGGTTTATGTAATCTAACATAAAGTTAGCGCTAACACCAATAGTGAGTTTAAGAAACCAAACGTTAACGCTAACGCTAACGTTAATTACGTCAGAATGACGTCACCCCCAGAAGAAATACAACGAATTCATTCGATGTGACGTCAAAATGATGTCATTAACGTTAGCGTTGGCGTTAACGTGTGGTTTCTTAACTCACTATTAGCGCTATCGTGAGTTTTGTGCGACCGGCCCCCTGATGTCTCAGTGAATTGAGAGTCATGCCGTCTGAGGAAAGAAAAACTTTGATTGGAATCGTAAGAGTCTGCTAGAATACTAGATTCAGGTATAAACCGGTGTGGATAGAGTCTATCCTGATTAATTTGGTCGTTACCAGTTGAACCAAACTTCCTTGGCTGTCATGGCTCTTTACTCTGAACAATATTACATCAACATTTCCCATGATCCCACAACCTTCACATACTCCCTACTGCGTATGCCGTCCTTACCCCGCTTCCTTACCCAATAACCTCAATCTGTCAGGCTAAGCACTTGTATCTTCCCCTTAAACCTCTGGATATGCAATGATTCTGGTGTGGTCAGCAATATCATGAATAGCAATTTCACCTTTTTCATTTTTCACACACATAACCAATATGACGCAAAGTATGCCTCGGCAAACTTGGAATGACCACCCTTGGTGATCGGGTTGCTGCGTCGATCTTTTGGTTGCACGACTCTTTCTGTCGCCCCGGCATCCGATGCTGTGCTGCCGCCAACGTGATCGACAGAACAGGGAGTCATTGAAGAAAATAACGTAGAAAGCTGTTGGATTTGCTGAGGTCGACATGTGGCTGGCAGTTCAAGGGGAGATCGACCAGTAAACGTGGTAGTGATCGGCCAAAGCAACAGAGCCGGAAAGTTAACTTTGGGTGACGTTTACATGGCGACGAGAAAGACGACCAGGGATATCGGATCTCCACATCAGTGAAGTTGCCACTGGGTTACAAAAACACCATTTCCCTCGACATAGAAACGTCTGCTGAATAGTGTTGTTTTGGACGCAGCGCAAGTGCGTATTTTCTCCTAACGGGTCTAATACGATTATCGGGGAGGCATCATGTTACAGAATGGAAATCGTGCACGGGAGAAACGAAAATGTTTCTGATGTAGTGAAAGGCAGTGTACCACCTCCAATTACACTGAACAGCCACTTGCTCCACTTGTACCACTGGCTTCAAAAGCCCTCATCACTTCTGCTCGGAATGAGCAGAATGAATAAAAACTGATCTACAGCGAGTTTTCCACCCTAATAAAATCATAATCGTACTGTCAAGTTTAGAAGTGTACCAAAATACCAAAACACCATGATTTTTTAATATTTGTTCATTATTTTGCGTTGCACTATTTTCTGGCGGATTACACGTATGGCGGTGCTTCGGTTCGTTCGTTCCGGCAGAAATAGTTTCTATTAGGCCAAGTTTACATCGGATGACACATGAAACGCGACACGTTCTATGTTTTACGCATGTCATGATGATCGAACAAGGTATTTCCAATAAACCATTTACATCAGATCACACGTTTCATATGACATGCGTGCCCTGATGTAAATGGTCAAAACCATATCGCGTGTCGTATGTCGCGTGTCGCGTTTCATGTGTCATCCGATGTAAACTCGGCCTTAGAGTTGTTGTCTATTCGCAACTGTCGCAGTGCTCGGACAGTCGCAGGAAATGTGACAGCCAGCATTATGTAACAGACCTACAACCACGTCAGGGTTTTCCAGGATTTATTCATTCCTGACCCCTTTGTCCGTTCAGCCACAGGTTCTTGTGGTTCGATACTATACTAGGGGACCACAAGTCCTTACACACTTCACTGAGAATGTATAGAAAAACAAAAGGTATGACACTTCGCAAACTAGCAACCCGACCTCTCAACTTCAAACCGCCGCCAAACCTACATTTTCCAACCGATTGCCACGATTTTCGGCACGAGTGATCTCCGATATATATATTCCACAATGAATCCAACTTTAATGGATGACTTAATCCGAACTTCGGTGATTTTGATCGAGAATTCCGATCACCAGCCAGCGCACAGTGCCTGCGCCAGGAAGTGAGAGAAAGCGATTACTGCGCATGCGCAACTACTAAATATAAACACGAAAGTAAATAAACCTTGATAAAAGCACGTGTTGTCCGTAGTTACGCATGCGCAGTAATCGTTTTCTCTCACTTCCTGGCGCAGGCACTGTGCGCTGGCTGGTGATCGGAATTCTCGATCAAAATCACCGAAGTTCGGATTAAGTCATTNGCTCTGTGCGCGCGCTGGTGATCGGAATTCTCGATCAAAATCACCGAAGTTCGGATTAAGTCATTCATTAAAGTTGGATTCATTGTGGAATATATATATCGAAGATCACTCGTGCCGAAAATCGTGGCAATCGGTTGGAAAATATAGGTTTGGCGGCGGTTTGAAGTTGGAAGGTCGGGTTGCTAGTTCGCGAAGTGTCATACCTTTTGTTTTTCTATACATTCTCAGTGAAGTGTGTAAGGACTTGTGGTCCCCTAGTATAGTATCGAACCACAAGAACCTGTGGGCTGGGGAATCCGAGTGCTCCGGGAACGCCCTCTAGTGTCACCATGACGAAACTTACCAGTCAGCTTTTCCGATCAGCTTCGGCAATTTCCGTTGTCTGTCCCCCGATCCTGGTGGTAACGCTCCCCTGTGCAACGCTGTGTAAAAACATGAAAAATGTTCAAGGACAAGGTCAGGAATTTGTTTCAAACTCTGTCATGTCTGTCATTTTCATCAGTTCATGACATAACATTAACAAGCCTTGAAGATGATGATGAACAAGCCTTCCTTTTGCATCATGCATGCATGACATATTTGATGTTGCAGAGAAGAGAAATTCAGAAGGACCATGGAGCTTGGATTGGAAGGACGGACATGCGCCGATGCGGACGTGACAGAAAGCACACACACACACACATCATATGACATGCGGTGACATGCGCACACAGACAGTCCACACACACTCAGACACTCATGCACTGACGTAGGCCTACTGTCATGATTGTAGGCCTACAATGCTGTAGCATGGTAGGCTAGTAGGCTTCCTTAGGCCCTAGGGCCTATACGCGGCATGTAGGCCTAGGCCTGTGATGTACGGGAACGAGTTTAGAATAGACCCCTTGCGCTTGTCCGTCCAGGGTGTAAACAATAGCCTCGCCCCAGGTGAAAACACGAACGATGTACAACGGCTCACTGCACATTCTCTGCATTTTCGCCTGGGGCGAGGCTATTGTTTACACCCTGTACGGACAAGCGCAAGGGGTCTATCCCCAATCAGTGGGCCCCTGCCCAAAAAAGGTCGTCGATTGACGGAATAAGCCGCATTGTACAATAGGATTTCCACGGTTCATTGTGTGCGATGGAGTAACGTCACTTCCGATCGAGGATTCTAAACTTTAGCCGATGTACGTGTAGGTGGCAGGCAGTAGCTAGCCTAGCTAGGCCTAACCAGCTTAGCTTCGCTTAGGACTTTAAAGCCACACTGTATAATTCAGAAATTGCTTACGTCCTCCGACGTTAGTGTAGTGTAAAATGTACTATGCATTAGAGCTCTGCCTGCAGTTTTTTCATTGTCTGCTCAAAACTAGGTCTAGTGATTCTTTGAAGTACGTATTAGGCAAGCATTTTGGGGACCATCACGAGGCTATGAGACCTCTGCCTGCACAGTCCTAACACTTTGAAAATGTCATAAAATTCAATACTGTGAGGCTTTAAAGCGAATCGAAAGCGAAAAAATTTGATTTAGAAATAGAATTTGAAAGGGGACGAATTTTCAGGAAAAAATGTAAACAAACTTCTCCAGAAAGTCAACAAAGAAATTTTCGTGCATTTTGATTGGCTGAATTTTGTGTTTACAAATACAAACACCAGCCAAATGTAAACAAAATCCGCTATCGATTCGCTTTAAGCCCGATCGGGCACAATCGCCCATGCACCAACTCCTGGGGACACAATAATCCCACACATCGCTCGATTAAGCCTATTGGGGCATGCAATCAGTGGCATGGTGCGACCCAATCGAGTGATGTGTCCCGAGTTGGTGATTGTGCCTGGTCAGGCCAAAACATGCTAAAGTCCTAGCTGCTGACGTCTAGGCCTAACCATGCTTGCTATTGCTAACATAGACTAGAGATGCCACAAAGGGAAGGGGGCCGAATGAAGCTGGCAGGGAAGTTCGAAGGCAAGAATGAGGAGGCCTGGGCCTATAGGCTAGGCCTATCCAGGTGTATTAAAAGCATAAAAAGGACGTGCAAAAGCCACCAAAAAGCAGAGAAGCAACATAAATTTGAATTTGGGGCCTTCAGCCCCCATGATACATTCCTGTGGCCAAGGCCCGATGGGGGACCATAGGCTGCCTCTTTCTTGTCCTCAGACCACAACTTGTATTGTAATATTAATAATGATTCTTTTTCTCTTTGCAGTGAATGATGTAGCCCTGCCGTATGGTGGGGTCCGTACCAGTACCCAGTTATCTCGCCTACTATAAACTGAATCCTTCATACATAAATAGCCTACACTGCCAGCATGAGCCGCCTTGACCAATTTTATCGCAAACTCTTGCTGACTAAATATTTTACTAAAGGATGGGGTAATCCAGTAAACTTAAAAAGGTGAGTTGTACTGCAAGTTCTGTTGTGAGTTGTAAATGCAAGTTCAATCAGTAGATCTCTAATTGTGTTTTGGTTCAGTGACTGAGACCTTGGGTTGGCAATTGGATGCAAGCAGTGTTAGTTTCCACCAGAGGGGGGTACTTAGGGGTATGTCCCATCCTTAAAAAGTCAAAGTTCGTGTTGTAGAGCTGAGTGCCAATGTACAGTACATGGTTCTAATGAGAATATGACTTTAAATTTATCTTTGCCACTGTATGAAAAGGGACTGTCCACTTTCGGAACCATTTTCCCAACTAATTTTTCCTTATGTTGCAGTTGTTTGATTTTCATGATAACTTCAGGTATAATATTTTATAATGTGAACTACATAATCATGAAAGAAAAATGTGACATCAGCTTCATTGATTAGGAAAACAAAGAGCATTTGCAAAACGTCTGAAATCGGCATGAAAACAGTGAAATTATTCCCTAATGTTTGTTGTACTGGGAGAGTAGTGGTATTATTTATCATTCATTGAAGAATCATTACTAAACATATTGGTTTTGCTGAAATATTTGCATAAAATGTGTGATTTTCTTCATTTCTGGACACCTATTTAACTGGGGGGAGAACAGAACAGCACATCTAGGCCTGTCATATTTGAATGGAATGTTGTGGTGAAGATTATGGTCAATATCAGTTACAACATGCATAATCAACCATGACATGTGAGTAGGCCAAAAAAAGGAATACTTGAATTTGACATCCCACTGATCACTTAGGTGTACCCACATGTCATGGTTGATTATGCATGTTGTAACTGATATTGACCATAATCTTCACCACAACATTCCATTCAAATCTGACAGGCCCAGATGTGCTGTTCTGTTCTCCCCCCAGTTAAATAGGTGTCCAGAAATGAGGAAAATCACACATTTTTTGCAAATATTTCAGCAAAACCAATATGTTTAGTAATGATTTTTTGATGAATGATAAGTAATACCATTACTCTCCCAGTACAACAAACATTAGGGAATAATTTCACTGTTTTCATGCTGATTTCGGACACTTTGCAAATGCTCTTTGTATTCCTATTTAATGAAGCTGATGTCACATTTTTCTTTCATGATTATGTAGTTCACATTATAAAATATTATTCCTGAAGTTATCATGAAAATCAAACAACTGCAACATAAGGAAAAATTAGTTGGGAAAATGGTTCCGAAAGTGAACAGCCCCTTTAGTTGCAAGCCACTTAATTCTTATTTCAGAATTTTTGAGGCCCACACCATCATGACCAACCGGGAAAAGTGCAAGCACTTGGTACCAAGAGATTACCCAATTCACATAGACAAGGAGGAGCAGTCTGGCGACTGTCGTTTGATCGAAGGACACTTCCTGAGTCCACTTGAGAAGATACTTCCAGGAATAATGCCAAAAGAAGTTAAAACTGCAAGGTAATAACAGTCATTTGAGCAGGAAGTCCTGCAAGATTTTATTTTACTGTTTTTCATCATCTGTAATGAAAATAGTGTTAGAAAAGGTTTCGTGGTGATTTTAGGATAAGCCATGAGGATAAGTGCAGTTGAAGATCAAGGCGCTCAAAACTGGCAGAATATAAACAATGAGGAACCGGTGGAACTAATCCGTGACGTGGCGCTGACGAAAAACTATGACGTCGAAAGTCAAGCCAACATTATTTGCCATTTTGCCATTTATTTGCCATTTAATTCTACACCCTACTTCTAGGCCTATGCGAGGGTCTGTGGGTTCGATTCTGGTAGGAAGCAATGTCTTTCACCTTAGAAACTCGATTTCTATTTCATATTCTCCACTTCTAGGCCTAATGTACCTGAAGTAGTTCATTGAATGTTGAATTTTACACGTTCGTCATCAAGAATAGGACTGACTCAATGTCTCACTCTGAATGTTTTCAAATGAAAATTCAAGTGGGAACATGTTGAATACGTTTTCAACGTCACAACGCATGCGCTTTTGTGTTAAAACTGAGTTGTTCCCCTACCCAGCGCCTCATTTGGGCACACTGGTTCCCCATTAGAGTTTCACTTGACTTTCTGTACCAGCAGGGTGCATAATCGTCTAAGGCGAAGGCCATACATGTAGATAATGGCCTTCAAAACGATCTGTGTCATAACTGAGTTCTGTTCATTGTAGTCCATGTTCTTATTTACTGCCAGGTTCCAAATGTTACTGCCCCTTGAGTGGCGAGGAAGTCTAAAACCCACTGTGCTCCACTTGGCTGGGACTGGTGATCATGTAAGTGTACTTCGTCATGTGATCTCCTGTGAAACGGGTTCCGTGCCCTCTGTGGTAAAATTCAGTGTGGATTATGCTAAAAAAGGGCTCAAATCTTCCAATCCCTTAAGTATTTGAAGCCCTGATGAAGTCCTTGTGTACAATGATTGGATCAGCTGGGAACATAATTGCTAACAAAAGGACGCTATCTTTGTTTCAGTATTTTAGCCGTCGCAGGTTCCTCTTGGCTCGACCATTGCTCAAGGAACATGGAATAGCCTCCATCATTCTGGAAAATCCTTACTGTATCCTTTTTTATGTCGTATGGACAGAAGACTTGAATTGAGAATGTACAGAAGCAGTCTTGTTTTGATGAAAAGATCCAGTGATGAAAAAAAAATTATTGATCTTACTCCGGTAACAGTGCCAGGAAAAATCAAAAGATACTGTGGTTCTGTTGTGGATGTAGCATTGTCAGATCAGTGGAATAATTTTCTAAATATCCGTCACTTTCATCATCATCTTCCCTAACTGGTTACCAGACGGTGTGAGAAAACCTCCTGCGCAAATGTAAGTGTCATGTGTGTGTATTATGTACTTTCTTTGTAATCCTTGTCCACACATTTTTC
>NMRB01000282.1:165216-178611 GCA_002633025.1 Notospermus geniculatus
TTTGTCACCAACAGATGTCCCTGGTGCTCCACGCGGCCCCATCAAGATTTCTGACGTCTACAAGAACAGGTGCAAAATCGCATGGGAGAAACCAGAAGATGATGGTGGTCTACCCATCAAACACTACATTGTTGAGAAGATGGACACAGCTAAAGGTCAATGGATTGAAGTTGGCACGACCAGTGACTTGAACATGGCCGTTCCTGACCTCAACCCAATGTCGCACTACAAGTTCAGAGTGAGGGCTGTGAATGACCAAGGAGCAGGCCAGCCCCTCCATTCTGACAAAGATATCCTGGCTAAGGATCCTTACGGTAAGATATGAAAGTGAAATATGACATTATTAGCTCCTCAGACTGCTGACAGCATGAAAGCGCTTTGCGGTATACGGTATACTGGTGTTAAAGTCAGCTCTCATAGAGAGACACCTCTGTTACATTACGTGGAGAAATCATTTCACATCTGTCAAACTAACTTATCCACCGTCTCCTTGCAGATCCACCAGATCCACCGAGAAAGTGTGAACTGACAGATTGGGATAAGGATCACGCTGACCTGAAATGGGAGAAGCCTACCAAAGATGGAGGAAACCCGATCCAGAAATTTGTCCTTCAGAAGAGGTTCATACACGGTGGCAACTGGGAAGATGTAAGTGAAGCAGATTCTAAGGCCACACTTTTTTTATTTTTAGGATTACGGATTTTTTTTCAAAGCAACCAATGTCGGAGGATGGAATAAAAATAAAAATAAAATTTGTCTTTAACAGGTTTTGCCAAAATATTTCGCACTTCAGAAAGGACGAAAGGGAAAATTTCATGTCCGTATATAGACCACTGCGCAGGTGCACTGTATAATGTCTGCTTGGAGACACTAGGCCATGCAATGGCGCATTGGCCTTGGGTGAAACAATGAAGTTTCCTTCATGACATGGCGGATGGGCTGTTTGATTTGCTCGAAAACAGTAAAATTTCATGTTTTTATTGTTCCCAACTTGAGGACTGCAATTTTTCTCAAGTTCGGCGGGAAAATAAAATTAAAAAATGGCCAAAAATGAAATTTTATTTTTATTCCATTTTGCCAAAATTTAACGTCGGAGGGTCCGTAATCCTAAAAATAAAAAAAGTGTGGCCTAAGGTGATATAATTTTTAACGATTTATCCATAAAGTGCCTATGGCAATGATAGATTGTCAACACACGATTTTATTTTGGTGCTTTAAAGGAGTAATACCAGTAACTGGATTTTGTGTTTGAATGGATTCCTGCAAGAAATATATTGATAACATGACTTCGGGCATCATTTCTGCTCCAACCTGTGTTGAGGTGATCAGAATCAGCTGTGACATCCAAATTTCTATTAAAAAGTTAGGTCAAATATGAATATGTTGCACCTGAATTTGTCTCTGATTGTATTCCTAATTTTTGCATGGCTCATAGCATTTCTGATCCAAATACACATTGTTTGATCACAGCAACAAATAAAACTAAAACAAACTACCAAAGATAAGGTTTTACCAAAATAAAGCCCTCTTATTTCTTGTTCAATTATAGGGGGTGATGAGCGGAGCTATACCATGGCGTCTCCTCGAGTCACAGTATGTCGAAGACACCTTTTACAAGAATGAAGTGTGGAAGCACATTCGAGATCCAGAGAAGGTAAGTCCTGCGGCTAATATGCAGACATCCACAAGATAGCCTTGCCTACAAATTTGGCATTTTTGCCGTAGCTGGATTCCCTAAATAATGCTGTGACTTGTCCCCTCGTGCTTGATTGGTAAGTGATGAACCTATAACTGGTTTTGGAAGTAAACATAAAGTCGACTCCGAATTTCGCAAATTTTCGACCCCAACAGAGGACTTCCTCAGGCACTTTCTAGTAGAGATCCCAGAAGTGAAAACATGGCCTTTGTGGATCCGATTCACTTCTGTGATCTCTACTAGAAAGTGCCTGAGGAAGTCCTCCGTTGGGGTCGAAAATTTGCAAAATTCGGAGACGACTTTATGTTTACTGTCATTTTGTGTGTCGTTTTTTGTGCTCTATGTGATAACTGGTTTTGGACATTCTATTACCACAGCACTGGAACAAGGGCCTGAAAATGCATCAGTGGGTTCAGGCCTTTGGAGTTTTTTCTACGAACTTTCAATCTTTTCAGAGTTTACAACAAAAGAGAGCCTTCATGCTCGGGAAAGAGTTCGCCAAAAATTATGAGAAGAATGTCAACAACTTGCAAAAACTTCAGCAGGAGCTCCTCAAAGCTGATATTGACGATGTCATGTCTCAGGACACTTTTGATCCAAAAGATGATTTACTTAAATCAACTGCTGACCATATTCCAGAAGAGATCACGGACAATAGCAAAACAAGTATTCCAATTTCTGACAATCGTAGTGGATGTGGTGAAGCCTCAGATTCGAAACACGGCCTGAGCGGAACTCTAAACATGGCGCCTAATCTTAAAAACACTAGTAGTAGCAGTCCAGCTAGTGCCACTGCTAGTTACAGCACTGTTGCCAGTGAAACGAAAACTTTCTTCGATAGATTTGACTTGCGTCAGAAGATCCTTAAGCCGAAACAGAAAGACAGCGTCAAGCAAGATGAGCAGAAAAACTTAAAGGGAGAGGTGCTGCAATTTATGCGTGGAATAATGGACGAGTGCACGCATTTGGTTAACTTTTCTGTCCCAGTGGATACTAGTCTAGTCATAATCGTCACCGCCGAGAAGGATGCCTATATGCCACGTGATAGGGTTATACCGATGCAAGACCTCTGGCCGAATGTTGAAGTTCGCTACCTCAAAAACGGGCACATCACTTCGTTCCTGTTTCATCAAACTGATTTCAGGTTTGTATCATGATCGGTGCAGAATTTTTCATTGAAAAGCAGGTCCTGTACTATGTGTGGCATGCAGGTACTGTCAGAGTGCCGCAGTGTGGCAGGCGTGTGTCCAGGATTTTGAGCAGAGGGGGGTCCAGGGGCACCGTAGGTCATTGATGATGGAGCCGGAGGGGGGAGCACAAAGGGGAGATGTGCGAAAATCTGCTATTCTTCATCCCCTTTAACAGTGTTAGTGTGTGAGTATTTGAACAGGTTTTTTTTCTTTCCAGAAAAGCCATACATGACAGCATGAAGAAGCAGATTGACAAATATTACCCTGATTCGATAGAAGCGAAGCAGGGTCTCCTGCCATATAAGAAACCGAAGGTGGTGAAGACAACAAAGCGCTCAAAAAGCTAGGAAAAAAAGGAGTCGTAGTTACTGTGAACCCCAAATTTGTGTGTCCGCTTGCTTTGTCCAGTGGGAGAACTTTACTGCCGTTAGGGCCACCACTAGTTCGCGGTCCTAGGATGTCGTGGAATTTGACATCACAGAGAAGAAATGCACACAACGACATCATCCGAAACGACATGGACGCCATGGCTTCGTATGTCTGTGATGTCAAATTTTGTAACATTCTTGATCCGCTAACAGGCTGTCTGTAATGGCAGTAGTCTCCCTTTGATTTGTAAGAGGAAGAATGAACATGGTAATATGTTTCTAACTTCGTATTTGGCTGTTAAGCAGCTGTTTGTAATTGTTTTTTAAGTAGTCAGTGATTTTGAGCATTTAAGAACGGAACAGTTGATACATACATGTAATGAAGCTTGTATTAAGTGGTAATGTATTTAAGTTATAAAATATACCTTGGTCCATTGATATACTAGTACCTGACTATGAATCACAATGTACTTGACAATTTGATAGGATATTTACAAAAGCTTTGATAAGTGTTTGCCTGTTGACTCCACGGAGGGAATTATCTTTCCCTGATATCCAACTTCATTACAATGAATTGAGTTTGTTATTTGTAGGCTCATAAACTGGATACGTCTGTTTGTTGTTTGCACTGTTTTTGATTACCAGATGATACTGCTTATCTAGTCTGCAACACAAATGTCTAATGGCCCTGTCACACTTTTGCGTATATCAAGTCCTTATGACTTCCTTATTAAAATTTGTCAATACGCAGCCGTACGCTGCGTATTTATAACTTATGACCTGCGTAACAGCGTAGCACTAGCAGCGTAGTTTTTGTGCATGCCCAAAACTTTCTGGCGTATTGGGCCGTACTGTGCGCACCTGCGTATATAAAACTTAAACAAAACGATTGAGATGCATATGAGGTGCGTATTGTGCATACGACTGCGTATGAAAAAAATGTCAATGCGCAACTCGTAAGGAATTAGGATACGCAGAGGTGTGACAGGGCCCTAATACCGGTAGTTGATTTGTATCTCGACCTTACATTGTCTGCAGTCATTTTCCATAGGTTTATGGCAACACTTTCCTCTCTGAAGTCCTGTACATATAAGCCTGAACAGCATTGTTATTTTCGTTAATATCTTACTATTTCGAAAACTATAAGTGATATCAAAATTCGGGCTTCGTAAGGACACTTCCCAGGTCCGTCTGCACTTGCATACCAAGTTTGGCGGCGATCCGTTCATTAGTCTCGGAGAAAATCGCGGACAAACAAACAAACAAACTTATGTCAAATTTTAGTAGGATTCTAGATCCACTAACATCCGTCTCTTAATGGCAGTCAAGTCTCCTATTGATTTGTAAGAGGAATAATGAACATGGTAATATGTTGCTAACTTTGTATTTGGCTGTTAAGCAGCTGTTTGTAATTGTTTTTTAAAGTACATGTAGTCAGTGATTTTGAGCATTTAGGACGGAACAGTCAATACATAGTGAAGCTTGTATTAAGTGGGCATGTATTTAAGTTATAAAATATACCTTGGTCCATTGATATACTAGTACCTGACAATGAATCACAATGTACTTGACAATTTGATAGGATATTTACAAACGTTTTGATAAGTGTTTGCCTGTTGACTCCGCAGAGGGAATTATCTTCCCCTAATATCCAACTTCATTACAATGAATTGAGTTTGTTATTTGTAGACTCATAAAAACTGGATACGTCTGTTGTTTGCTCTGTTTTTGATTACCAGATGATACTGCTTATCTAGTCTGCAACACAATTACATGTATCTAATGGCCCTGTCACACTTTTGCGTATATCAAGTCCTTATGAGTTCCTTATTAAAATTTTTCAAAACGCAGCCCTATACTGCGTATTTATAACTTATGACCTGCGGAACAGCGTAGTTTTTGTGCATACCCAAAACTTTCCGGCGTACTCGGCCGTACTGTGCGCACCTGCGTATATAAAACTTACACTAAACGATTGAGATGCATATGAGGTGCATATTGTGCATACGACTGTGTATGAAAAAAATGTCAATGCTCAACTCGTAAGGAATTAGGATATGCAAAAGTGTGACAGGGCCTTAATAGTTGATTTGTATCTCGACCTTACATTGTCTGCAGTCATTTTCCATAGGTTTATGGCAACACTTTCCTCTCTGAAGTCCTGTACATATATCACAAAACATCACCAGCCTATAGACAAAATTCAAGTTGACAAATTTTCGCTCGATCTGCACATATCCGGCCTTTCTTACAAACTAGGCCTCTTTTTGGAAACATGACGTGCATTCCATTTGACGTCATGGCAGTGTCACACTTGCTACTTTCCGTCATGATGTTTTATTTCAAACAGTGGGAACTTTTGAAGGCAGGGCAGAGTTTGTAAAGAAACCCGGATGTGCGCAGGAATGCGAACTTGAATTTTATATAGGCCTATATCGTTGGACTTGAAATGAAGGACTTAAATTTACCCTTCATTATTATGTGTTGATATTTAATGCAGAGATAAACCATCTATTTACTTAGGGTTGAAATGTTAAAGCCACACTATATTGAATTCAGAAAGTGCTTACGTCCTCCGACGTTGGTGTAGTGTAAAATGTACTATGCTCTATCTGAATACATTAGAGCTCTGTCGGCACTTTTTTATGTGTGTTGAAAAATTAGCTCTTGATTCTTTGAAGTACGTATCAGGCAAGTATTTTTGGGACCATCACGAGACTATGAGACCTCTACCTGCATTCTCCGAACACTTTGAAAATCGGGGAAAATTCAATACAGTGTGGCTTTAAGAGATGTGCTATGTCGGTAAGATTAGAAGACGAAATAAAATTACATGAAATGTTTTATTATTGTTACTTGGTACTTTCTGGTGAAAATCACCCGTCTTTCTTCACTCTAATATTTACTTTGAAATTCTTGTTAAAGAAAATGTATCCCCCCCGCCGCCTCACAAAATGCACATTTTACCGAGTTCTTTCTAGATCCTTATGCCCTCTATAGAGGAACTTCACGTGACGTCATCATTGACGTCATAATTCGCACGTCAGCCACGTTGGACGTCATTTGAAGCTACGAAGGCGTTGCACGTGACGTCCAACATGGCGGCATCTCATCGCGGCAGTGACGTCACAATCGTCGCTGCACTTCCTCTATTGAACCTCATGCTCAAGGTCCATACGATGAAACTAAATCGGCCTATTCATTACCAGAAGAGAAATATCTTATTGAGGACATCATTGACCCCCAAAATGCACCATGTGTCCTATGTTTACAAAAACATTACCACGTGGAATGATTGTCACGTGAGGTAAATGGATTCCGCGCATGCGCACTTCATTCCTTTCCCTTGTGCTAATGGCGACATGTGCTACCGAGGAGAAAAAGCCTGATTTTTCTCGTGCCATGTTGTCCAGATCGCACCGATTTTCGTCATAACAATTTCGTCTTCCATTTCACAAACGTATAAACTCCACTTGGACTGATTATCAGGGTCTGATACGCTCCTGGAGATTAAGAAGGTGCCCATATTTTTGGCCTGAAAACGGAGTGCTGAGCGACGTGCATGCGTGCGTGGACTCGTGATTTCTACACAATTCGTCCCCAAAAATTGATGAGCGGACTGCGAATATAACCTCAGAACTTTGTCGAATTACTTTGTCCCTTCCTTCTGGATATTGTAAAAGACAGCCCAGGAGTTTATTCTTGTGATTACGTGGTCGTGATTACGTGGGAGTCCGACAGCTGGAAATTACTGGTCCAGTTTATCAAGCTTGTGACCTAGAACTTGGGAAAGTGCAAGGTTATTTTCTGCACTGAGAGCCTGGTTTGTTGCAACATATTGTTGCGGTTTGACTGAAACCACAGCTTTTTCTGAGCCATCCTGCAACTTTCATGGCGACAGGGTCCTATATTGAACCACTATTTGTGGGTGGAAGTAGGTGTTCATTCAGGATTAGCTAATCCCAGGGGCTTGATATCCGGATTTGGCTTTGAGTGTGTTGTACACTGTGTACATTGCACTGTGCATTTTGTGTGTGACCAAACTCAAACATGGCGTCTACAGAAGTTGTTGCTCCCAGTCAAAGTAGGGCTGATTTAGGTCAGCAGAGCAAAGATGTGAAACTCTCTGGCGACAATAATAAACGTGATTATGATAACAAGAATCTCGTTGAAAAACAAGATGAGACAATGAAGACTGAAGAGGCGGTGGTTGTGGATTTGAATGATGTTGATGGCGCCGCAACCACTAAAAGTGCTAAAGAAACAGCGAATAAGGAAACGAAAGAGGGCAAAGATGTGAAACTTTTCGACAATAAAACCTACGTTGAAGCACCGATGCCGAAAACGAATCCATGGAATAAGACAGTGACAGTTTCTGTTGGAAATACTTTGGACACAGATTCTGGTAGGTAGCAGTATGATGATTGCGCAATACGTGAGAGTAAAAATTTGCTGAAGCATCAGTGTTGCCAAGGTGAATGTAAATTGTATTATGCAGGCTTTTTCGTAAGAAATATGAATGAGAGAGTATTGGTAAGGTAGGCCTTGCCCCAGTGAAATTTATTTGGGGAGCAAGTCACTCTCAATATATTACAAAAAATAGGTAAATTTTCTGTCACTCAGGGGACTGAGTTTGATTTCATAGGACGTAACATTAAACATTCATTACATTTCATTTGAGAGCATAACAGTTTCTGCATTGGTCACCGGCGTTTTCCATTATGTAGGCCTACCAGTAGTACCTGTTCTCAAAGTGTTGTTAGTGTTCACTTATTTTACGCCAAAGTTCTGTCGGGGGGTTTCCACATGGACAATTATTTTGTTTTAGTACACATGAGGTATACATGTCGTTACTGTCCTATCCTTCTTGATTTCAGGAGCGATTCAAGTTCAAGCAGACATCAGTAGTATGTTTTCATCATGTTCATTGTGTGAATCCCTAACATGAAATATCTAACAAAATAACTCGATTGGTTCAGGTTTTTCTGATTTTGTTGATGCCATGTTACATTATATTGGTTGTATCATCAGTCAGCCAGTTGTTCCTGCAGTTGTATGAAAGTCAAAACAAATTATTGGCTGTGTGGTCCTTATTTAATGAGGAACCTGGGAGGCGCTTTGAGTGGTTGTACCTTTTGATGACGTCTCGGCCGTGTTGCACCGCATCAAGGACGTCGTGAGGCGATGTCGTTGCGTTGTTTTGCTCTGTTGGTGACGTCTTCGGTACAGCTGCTCACAGCGCCGCCGGTGTTTCCGCCAGAGGGGGGTACAGGGGGGTACGTCCCCTCCTTAAAAAATCGAAATTGAAATAGTCAAAATATTTTTTTTTGACCAAGAATTCTGTCAAATTTTCTCTTTGCCCCCCCCCCCCTTGAAAAAATTCCTGGCAGCAATACTGCCGACCTGTCAGGATAAAAAGTTGTGCAAGTTCCCCATCTTAAGAGACGAAGCCAAACTGAGTATGAAATGAACAGCTGTGATATATATGAACATCCACAAAGTTGTTGATTACATTTATATGTAAGTGCGTTGGATTTGATTAATGGGTATTGATTTGATGAAAATTTACTGGAACTCCAGGTTAGGCAATGATGATGGGGCTTTGTGGCACTTTGCAAGAATACTTGCAGGAATTGACATGAGTGATAAATACATGTAACATGAAACAATATTTGCAAATGAAAAATATTGGACTAACTGATGACATGATAATGATTGATAAGTGATAATAATAAAGTGTTGAAAATTGTCAGGCAGCATCATCCATGTGAAATGAATGTGGTGTTTGGCACATACAAGTTTTTATGCTACCGGTACTAGATTTGTACAACATACATGTAACATAACAATCATACGTTATAGCTTCAGTTCTGATGTGAACATCTACATGACCTGAGTTAGGTTGAGCCAGTGGGGGTCTATATTTGTAAAGTTGGTAAAAAGCAATAAAATAGGGCGGTTTCGCAAGCGCCCGGTTAGGCCATACGACGACGTTTATCTGTTGTTTGGGTACACCCACACAATAGATAAACGTCGCCGTAGGGCCTAACCAGGCGCTTGCGAAACCTCACTATTATGAACTGTTGTTCCAGTAATGCAGTCTGTGGCGTGGTGGCCGGGATGGAATTGACATGGAACGAGATTTTGTTGTCGTGGTTTGGGTAAATACTTAGCCATTGAGACAGTTGGTTGACTAGAGATGGGAGGGGTCTGCATGTTGCATGGGTTGTTGTTATTCATGGGACATGACCTTTGCTCATTAACCCTTCTAAAATCCTTTTTTGTGTGGAATCATGGCATCAACAACCCCATTGTAACTCGTTCTCATATTTCACAACAAAAGACCAGGTAGTAAGTAGAAGTCCTTCTTGGTAACTTATTTTTTAAAAATTCTTGAAAACAAACAGTTTGCACCTCTGCTAGAGAGTGTGTTATGCCAAGGAGTACATGTACATGTACATGTACATACCAAACTCTAGTCGTCTTCACATTTTATTTGGCTACATGGTCTTTTGCCCACAGTCTCAGTCACACAGCTTACCCTGCTGTCTATAACGAGTGACAACACTCGGTTGGTTTCAACTTCAATGCCCGTTGTTATTCTGCGACTGCCTGACCGCTACTTCCATACGGAATCAGGTAGCCGACACAGGGCATTTTGCTGTATATCGCTTCCCCTGAAAGTCTCGATCAAGGTCCACCGTCAATTGTTGAGTTCAGTTACCTACTATTATGTTCACTAACTTGCTAACTGCAGGCTTCCACCCTACAGGTGGATCTGCGATTGTGTGACGTTCATAGCTACTCCAAGGAGCCCGGAGCACTGTGGGTGCAGCTGTCTATTCATCGAATAGAACGAAGTGTCTGCAGCAGTTGCGAAATTCATCTGTGTTTCGCCCACATAGGATTCAGTGCTCCTTCCCACACCTGTCCTCCCTGTACAATAACAATATTCATAGTGCTGCACATTACCTCCCCTCCCATTGCACCCAAATCTTCACATAAACCTTTCATTCATACTCATACATGTACTTGTTGGGCCAGGCCAAGTGGTTATGGAGGGACGCCTTGTTTCGGATTTTGCTATGGATGTTAACCTCCCCTTGGCCTGGCCCAATGCAGGCACGGATCCAGAGGGGGGTTTGGGGGGGGGTTGTGACCCACCCTGCTGTTTTTTNCAGGTGGCATAAACCCAAAAATCATCAAAGTCCTACTTGGGAATGACTTGACCCAGATTGCTCATAACTGATATGACCTCCCTCTGTCATTAGACTATTATGTCCAACCCGGTGAGCACATGGTCCATGGACCATTTCATTCAAATATTTGTGGCAATAAGCAAAAAACTGCAAAAATAAAGCTTACTGTTTTGATACTGATATGGCAGGAAATCGCGTCTACTGCCTTCTAGACTTTAAAGTTTTCTGGGGGAGGCCCTAGGCAGGGTCTCTGCCAGAAATTTTTTTGAGGGTACTAATTTCCTCAAAATCCGCAAAATCCCCCATGAAATTAAAGAAAATGGCCCTTTTCTGTGCCCTTGTGGGTACTAGCATAGTACGGTACCCTTAGTACCCTCTGGCGGAAACACTGCCAGCCCCCTGCCCGTTGGCACGTGCATCTTCGGCGCCCGCTTTCAATGATCCCTTTGCCGGCCCTGACCCCCATCTGCCAACAATCCTGGATCCGTGCCTGCAATGACCTGTGTATATGACTTGATGCTGGGTGATGCAAGCCTTTATATTCCCCCAAATTAACGACGTTTAACGTCGGAGCCCAAATTAAGGGTGCCCAAATTTGAGTCTTGTTTTACATTTATGGGAATCTCAGATGCCTGGAAATGGCATCTTTTATCCTCTATTTCCGAAAAATTTTCTAACGAGGGGGGAAACTCCCCTCGCGCTCCCCCCAGATCGCACCTTCGGCACTCTGATGGGGGGCCTTTGGCCCAATACCACCGTAAACAGAAATAGCCCAAATTAGGGAATATAAAGGCCTGTGATGTTCGGCTACCGAAACTACACCCAGGGAATTGTTTAGTGAAGATTGAGATCCTGGGTAATCTTTGTATATACACGTACCCAGGACGACATTTACCCTTTCAGCGTTAATACGTTACATGGCTTGCAGGCCTCTGTATTTTAGAATACGACATACATGTGTAGGATGTTTTGTACATGTATCTCTCCAGTACAGTCAGCCTACATTACAATGAATTATACATGTCCATTACAATATGGATGCTACTTCATGTATGTATGTCAGCATCATTTTAAAATTTGATTGTTCGGCTGACTGAGGCAAAAAAGATAATTTATGTTGCTGAATCTGGCACTAGGCAGCGGAGATTACACTCTGTGTGATTTGTATTATTGTGGGTCATATCAGGCAGCACCTGTTTAAAATTGTCTGGGAAGTTGTGTAAGGCTGTGTTTAGCTGACACGCGGAATGCGGTATAGGGACGCGGAAACCCTGGTGGAAAGATATGTTGTATGGGAAAATGCATTGCATTTTCCTCTTCCGCGTTCCGCAATCCGCATTCCGCGTGTCAGCTAAATGCAGCTTTATTATCATGGTTTTACAGTTACATGTATGTGTCCAATTCATGCATAATGTCCAGGGGGGCTGAGATTGAACGACGTTTAAGGAGCAGCGTGGTGTAGTGGTTGCGAGAGGAACTCCTGATCAAGGGGTCCTGGGTTCGATTCCCAGTCCTGACCAAGGAAAAAAACATGCTTGCTTGTGACCTTGAGCAAGTCACTTAGCCTCACTTGCTTCACCCCATCCAAGTGTAAAGGGTACCTGGCTGGTAGTGATGGTGTATTTGAATGTTAGTCCAAGAGCGCTGAAATCGGCTGCCGGGACTGTAATACTCTCCAGGGAGTGGAGAATTGAATTTGGAATGAACAGACCTAGAGCTGAGGGTAATAATATAGTGTTAAATTCATTGAGCAATCCAACTGGAAATGCGCTATATAAGAACAACAGTATTATTATTATAATGAGATGTCATTCTCATATCCTTTCCATTTCATCCAATGGGTGAATAGAATCATAATTTAAGAATTCAATCTATCAGTCGGACTTTTCATGTAACATTATGATAATAAATTCATTCATGAATCCATCTACATCAAGTGCCAGATGTTTCTGTTCTATTCCAATTAAATATGGAAGTAAATAGGGCCTTGTTGATATCAGTAGGCAGTATGGAAGGCGTATGAATTGTAATGCATGGGTCTGTACATCAACATCTGTCTGATGTCCCAGGTTGGTATGAAGTACCACTGAAGTACCTCATTCTCATACAAGGCCTACCTGGCACTGCGATCTGTAGCTTCCATACCTACGTGTTTCTCTGAACGTTGGCTGCTGCGTGGCTATGTCGGTGCATGTGTAGGTATGTATGTTTAAAAGTTAACAGAGTCAGTAGCGTTTGCATTGAGGTTGGCTCTTTCTCTTCTAAATTCATTGGGCAGGGTACGGACCCCGTACCTGATTATGGGCTCTTGAGTTGTTGCATCTTCCTTGAGGCCAGGCCTGTCAGGGGCAATGTTGAAGTTTTACCCAGATTTCAGTTTTTTCCCAAATGTTAATGGGGATGTTTAGCACCTGATACCCACTGCTAATCTGAGGTGTGAGGCTTTGTTACCATTGGAACCTCATATCTAATTTCTATGTTGTGGCCCATTGATCTTCTACAGGGTGTCCCAAAAAAAAGTGTCTCTGATGATAGGCCTTAAAGTCCCATGGGTACCAGGTTTAAAAACTCAATCATGTCAATTGAACATCGCACAACCTGGTCCCCATAAAATATAGAGGGGGGCTTTTTGAGACACTCTGTTGATTGGTTTCTAAATCGTGAAAATACAAATGTACTGTTATTTCACACAGTGTGGACGAAAATCAACATTTCATAATTTTCAGGAAAATCTCGCGTAGAATCAGTCAGTGTATCCTTTGAGGATTGCACTTACGGCTGATGAGAACGTGGGATAATATTGAATCATGAACTTAACTGACTCACAATGGCACTCCTCATCCTAATTTGCTTATGGCACTCTCTTTTTTAGCTCACCTCTGTGAGGTGAGCTTCTCTCATGGTGTGTCGTCCGTCGTCCGTCGTCGTCCGTCGTCGTCGTC
>NMRB01000282.1:181727-219901 GCA_002633025.1 Notospermus geniculatus
TATCTCTAACTCAGAGGCAGACAAGTTGTATGGTGGTTCATCTCTCACAGTCATAACAAAAAAGCATCTAAATAGAATTTATAGCCTGTATTCTGAACGTTGGGCATGTTGAGGTTGTTATACATCGTGTATGAACCTGCTATAATTGCTTGTGTATTATTTGCATCTCCTAAAACGAGGGGCTGTTTCAGGTGCTTGTTTATTTCACCTGCTGTGGCATTGGTCAGGGGCTGGGGACAGTATCTACCGGTACACAATTCTGAAATGGCCCACTCAGTATTCTTTAACAGTTTAAAGTTATAGGAATCCATTGGACTTGAAATGACAACAAATTAACTAATCACAATTTTTTACTTTCAGATGGAGAACCTCAGAAGACCAAAGTCATCAAGGCATCTGGAACTACCTCCAAAAAGAGTGAAAAGGTAATTCGTTGGCCCGCTTCTTATCTGGGATGATTTGCTAGTGAGATCTGGCGTCAGTCCTTTCTTACAGCACACGGATAGTGTAGTGGCTTTTGTCATATGTGACCTGGCACAACAAAATGGGTCGGAAGTCGCACAGAAGAAGACCGAAGATGACACCCGACAACAACTACAGAAATCGACAAAGTCAAATTTCACAATGGGCAGACAATCCTGAAATCATCGAACCGTTGGTGTCATCTTGGACATGTTCGGTCTTCTTCTGTGCGCATTCCGACTCATTTTGCTGTGCCGGGTCATATATGATCGTTTGTTGATCTGAATTGGCAGGCGATGTAGCTGTTTTTTTCTGCGAATATCAAAATCAATTCTGAAATGTACATTGTATGATATTAATAGGCAGGTTGTCCATCTGAGAAAATCCAGGACTCATTCTGATAGCTCAGTGTTGAAATCAACAATGTATTCGCCATCTGTTCGTATTGTCTGTCTGTATCCTCTTATTGGATAGTCATGCTTTCATGGAGAAAACTGAATACGTGTTATCTATATGATATTGTAGATTTATTGAACGCTGCATGTCAGGTGCTGTTTTCACAAACACTTCTGCATTTGTTTGGTTCCCATTCTCACCGTGACTAAATACTGCATTCGATATCGTCTGTCGTCCATTCTTACGTCATTAGTGCAAAAGGAGGAGCCCTGATAGCCAAGTGGTTATCACATCCGCTTTGCAAGCAGCAGGTCCTGGGTTCGAATCCTTCCCGGGCCATATGGGATTTCATTCCCGGCTCTTCAGTCCGTTGCATGGGACAGTGGGCCATGGTGCCTGGTACCTTGTGTCTTTGGTAGGGCAAATAAAAGATCGCATCTAAATGAGGAACATGAGTAGCTTGTGATGGCCTCCTCCGTACTTACCAGGGCCAATAATGCTATAGCGTCGGCCCTGACAGAAAAGTCAAATACAAATATCAGCGCAAAAGCAGCTGATTGCTCTTTTGGGTATGTACCGTATTTATTGGCGTACAAAACGCACTGGGATATAAGCCGCACCCCCTGGACGCCATTACCAAATCCATAAATAAAGCGCACTGGTGAATAAGGCGCATCCACAGCATGCACATTCAACTATACATGCATCTTATACTACTGTACATGCATCACACCAACACGTGGTGGTGTCAATTTGAGCATGCCTGAGCACACCATTACACTTCCTGTACTGTTGTCCTGTGCTTATATAGAGTCTCGTTCAACTTTCGTATATTTCTTGGTTCAGTGTCAAATCAGTGTCAAATATTCTAGGATGTTCATCTCTTTACCAGATGAATGAAATAAATTGTTAATGTTACTCCAAGACAGTTTTGTCTTGGGGTTGAATATATATATTTTTATTATTTGCATATAGGGTGTACTAGAATAAAAAAATGCTAATTCCCCTTCACTTGTTCTTTACCCTGATATTGGTATTCCCCAGGGGTATTCCCCTGGCTGTCAGACCCGGATGTTATGACGTCATTTTCACTACAGTTGGGGGCCATCTCAGCTTTCTTCAACATGAGTTGATAGCATTCATGAATAGCTTGTGAATCATCATGTAAACCATACGATGAGATGCCCCCTCACCTGCCAGCCTCGATTTCAAATCAGAAAACATGGCATGGTCAAGACATGCAAGATGGTGGCTGACAGAAACGAAAAACTTGATGGGTTTAAGTTCATTTTGGGTGGGAATAAAAAACTTTTTTCAACAAATGGAGGGACTAGGGGGGCTAGTATGATTGTGGATGGCATGCAAGGACTGGATTTACAGTTTAAAGTGAGTGATCAGGTGAACTTTTGACCGTTTTAGCGCCGTGTTGACATTCATGTTGCCAGCATCATCCAACTTGATCACCGTTGTGTCAAGGTTTTGGGGCCTCAAAAAACTTTTTGGAGGGGTAGTGCTTTTGGCCACCCTGATCCTTAAATAAAACGCACCTTCCTATAAGCCGCAGGCCCGTTTTTGAGGCCCTTTTGGGGTCAAAAAGTCGCGCCTTGTACGCCAATAAATACGGTACTGAGGGGGTAAGACCATCTTTTTTATCAACTATTTATTGAGACGAGCTTTCGACTCTACCGGGCCTTCATCAGGTATCATCTGTCGTCCATTTTCATGTGATGACCTGATGAAGGCCCTGTAGGGTCGAAACCTCGTCTCAATAAAATATTATTTGATTAAAAAGATTGTCTTAACCCCTCACTACGTACATGTACATGTACTCGTGATAACGATCAACACGGCTGCCTGGATATTTCTAACGATGATTGCTATTTTGTTGTGTGAAAGTGGCCAATCAACGGGTTTTTCTGCTGTTGCATTTCTGCCAATCACGTGATAATGGACAACAGACGATACCGAGTCCTAGCAGTGAGATTGGGAACCGATGTTACAAATTAAAGTGAAAAATATGTCCTGTCATAAAAAATGCGAATAATATTAATTGTTGGTCATTTATTTCCAGGCGAGTGATTTCACCGATATGTCTGCATGGCCAACGTTAGGAGAAGTAACCGATGTGTCGCCGTTTCAAGCGTCTAACAAACGACGCCCGAAGGAGCTTTTGACGCAGAAACAGTCATCGGCAACAGATTCTGGCGGAGATGGTGACGATTCTTCGAAAGAAAATAAGGATAACACGAGTGGGAGTGGTGACGAGGCGCAGAAAACACCCAAGAGGAAACGTAAGTTTACGGAGATGAATCTGCCTCCTCTTGCAGCAGGGGTCGAAATTAGCGGTAGCCCGAAGGCCCAGGACCCACCTGAATTGGTGTCAGGCTATCAAACCTCTCCATGTCAGTCGCCCGGTCGGCTACCTCGAAAAGTCACCCATGGCTCCAGATTCTGTTTCTAACCCGCACATGTTATCAGGGAGAGTGTGGTAATGAATGTTAATGTATGAGCACCATCACTGATTGTGATTGGTTCAAACTGAGCGATTGAAATGCTATCTTGAGGCAAATATTATTCGTCCGCGTGTGCTGAAGATGGCGCTGCGATCACCATAGACTTGTTCCTCTGTCATGTCTGTATAACGGCGTCACCTTAAAAGTGTGTACTGGTTAATGAAGTTGTAGTCAGAGAATTTGGGCTACCACAAAAAGAGCAGGGCTACCAACTTTTTCCCAGTGATAGCACTGCTGGCTACCATGGCAAAATCCTTAATTTAGACCCCTGTGCAGTACTTATTCCAGAGAATTGTCAGGTGAGGAATTCATGACATGAAAATGACAGACCGAACTCTCATGACTTTCATCCACTGTCTTAGCTGGCAGAACAAGTGGAATTCATGACTTGATAACTTTATAAGTTTCGTCTTAACAAGGTCAAGGTGATCTACTCTAGGTTCTATCCACAACTCAGGCAGCACCGCAGCCTTGCTCATGGCTGCAGGCGCGTTCATGATTGTGGAATATCAAATCAGTGTTGGCCAATTAGTGATGTGTAATGAACATCGCATTGGCTGATCTTGAAACATTTTCTTGGAGAGACGTCTTAAGGCATTCTCAATAACCAATGAAGAGAAGTGTCCCGTAATTTTTAGCCTGCGTGGCCGATAGGCCAAAAGGGCTTTAATGCTGTGCTTGGGACCTTTAGTGGTGGTCTGTCGGATGTGCGGACGTAAACTTTTCCTTCGTCAGATGGAAAGCACCTTTAGTTTTTGACGGATCATTTTCATATTGCATGTGGGTGTGTATGACCACAAAATCTAGGTCAAGTTCGATTTTCGGTGCGATGCGACTTCTACTTTGGCCATTAGGGGGCGTTTTGTGAAAAACTTAGAAGGGCTATATTTGGATAATGGTTTGAGTTATCACGTTGTAACTTTGTATGTATACCTCTAGGTTGTAGTGACTCACAGACGAAATTTCGGTGAAATTTGATTCCTGACTTTGCCACTTCTTTTGCAGCCAAAGCCAAGTGGGTACCTCTTGACATAGAGCCACCAAAGGGAGGGCGATCTGGCCGAAGGAGTAAGAGTCGGGATGACTTGTCTTCGCCGAGGATGAGACGCGACGCGAGAAGAGGAGAACTACCTCCGAAACTTAGAGATGATGCAAGAGGTTCAGATTCGGCGAACTGGCGTGATGATATGAGGGCGCCGAGTCCTCGCGGTGCTCATCGTGGTTCGCGGCGGGGTCGTGGACGAGGCAGGGGACGCGGTGGCGGGAGGTCACCAAGAAGTGCTGGTGATAGGCCCGAGTTCAACCCTGCTGCAACAGGTAAGATTCCGGTGATCTCTATCATTCTGTAGCCACTCGCTTGAAAGGCCTGTTTCCACTACAGCGGATCACGCCGTGGTTTGCGGTGTGGTTTTCACAGGGCTTTGGATTCCTTTGATGGCTCAACGATACAAATACAAATGTTACTTGTCCCAATGCCTGTGAAAACCACTCCACTTGCCGCAAAACTCTGCTTAATATGAGCATCAGGCCTGTGAGATTCATAATGCCCGCTGTACACAATCAAATTTTTCATCCAATTTTCTGAATATGCTCAATAAATGCCTTCATGCGGGTTTATACATTGAAGCCCCAATAGGTCCGGAATCTGAATTTCCAAAAAATTGGATGAAAAATTTGATCGTGTACAGCGGGCATAAGTGTTCTTCACTAAATTTTTGAACTAAATACCGCCACGTTTACATTTTCATTTTCTTCTCAGATTTCCAGTATTACAATAACTATGATGACCAGTTCTACGTTGACCCCAGCCTCAATCAGATGATTTCTGCTCCATATGGCACAGTATATTTCAACAGCCAGTTCCCTGTCGGTGTTGATGATCACATCGTTAAAGAGTATATTAGGAAGCAAGTGTAAGTACTGCTGAAAATTGTTAAACCTTCCGCTGAAATCTGATTGGGAAGATCAGGTTTGTGGTTATGATGTATGATGTGATCTCAGCAATTTATGGCCGTAGGAACAGGGGGCACCTGCCCCCCTCCCCCAATATTTGGCTTGTCAAAAATAAAAAATTGGCAGGCTCAGCATTTGACTGCCATTAGTCCCAAAAAGCCCAAGTCCAATAAACCAGTGAACCACACTTACAGGGCTAGAGTGTCAAATTTTGCTCTCAAATGCCGGGAAATAGCGTAAAAGCGCTCTTATTTTCTCAAATTTTCCCGGGGAGCCCCCAGACCCCCGGCCGATATTTCGGCTCGCGCCGGCTGCTAACGACTACGGCTACAGTCCACCGTTCCCCTCCCCCCCCCCCAACTTCCAGGACGTTCCTACGGCCGTGCAATTTTGATTTTCACGACCAATCTGGCTGCAAATTTTCAAATTCAATGTCAGAAGTATTAAATGGAAAGAGGACAGCTGGTAATGTGAAGAGTGTGATCAGATGTCAGAACGTTTGAACTTGAGGCAGCTGCACCGTCGTGAAGTGTCCAACCCCCATAGAAAATCAGCATAATATGTTTTAGGTAAACATCGTCAGAAGTCTTAGCCTGGTACTCGAAATTTCAGTTCACACTTTGTGTTAGTGTTATTGTTTAACCCTTTCAGTTGGGAATAATTTGGGGAATAATGCATCATAACCTTGAAAAATAGATGCCACTGAATATTTGGCCAGTTCTGACAAAAGAAAACTGGTCTCTCCTTATGATAAACAATAGACAATTCTCAAATTGACGTAAATGAGAAAGATCTGCGCACTTCCGCCGAAATCACACAACCATAACCTCGGTCTGAAACTGAATGACATGACGCAAAGAACCCCACGACAGTGGCATTGACGACGTTGCGTCAGTCGACCATTGCTGAATCATGGATGGCGCCACGTCAGCTGGTTTCAGATCGAGGTTGTTGCGATTTCGGCGGAAGTGCGCAGATCTGCGAATTCGAGAATCGTCTGTCAAGCTGTTCTTCCACCAGTGCCCGTTAGCTTGCCAAAGACGAACCATGAAAGAGATCTGCACCAGGGCTCACACTTGGGTCTAAAATTAGGGAGAAATAATGTCTCCCTCCTCAAAATTTTGGGAGACTTCACTCTCAAGAGGGAGACTTCACATAAAGTTTGTGGACGACATATCTAACAAAGTTGGTTGATTTCAGCCTCTTTGCAAGAAATTAACACTTAGGGCCGTATGCACCAAACTAAGATTATCTTGAACTCAGGTTAAGCCACAACTTTTCCATTGTCACATCATGCGCTGGCAAACCTGAACAATTGAAAAGTTGTGGCTCAAACCTTAGTTCAAGATAATCTTCGTTTGGTGCATACGGGCCTTAATGATTATATTTTAGGGTGTTTAGGAGCGGATTTGGGCATTTTGGAGAGCAGAAAATGCTTCAGAGAGTATCATATACTCCTAAAAAAATTTTTTTTTTTTTGGTGACTTTATGTCTCCCTGGGAATTATTTTGGGTGAAATTTTCGCCCCACATCGCCCACATCACCCCCCAAATGTGAGCCCTTTGTACCATTGCGTCGCGAGTCGAGATTGGGACTGAAGGGGTTAACACCTTTGATAAACTCTTGTCACTATTCATAAATCATTCTATTTCTCTTACAGAGAATACTACTTCAGCGAAGAGAACTTACAACGCGACTTCTTCTTGCGACGTAAGATGGAGGTCGGAGGCTGGATCCCGGTCAGCCTGATCGCCGGGTTTCGACGTGTGCAGGCGCTCACGCAAGATTTGAATGTCATGGTTGAGGTGGGCGATATCATCATAGAGGTAGCTTGTCCTTCCCACAAAAGATGTCTGGAATGAGTGCTTCAGTCCACTGTTGAAGGAACTCCTACAGTCATCTTTGAAATTTTTCCCTGACCCTGAAATTTTTGTGTCCCCAGAAGTATGACCTGTGCTTCTTTCGATCGTCTCGCAGGTTCAAAGGATTTTAAAAAGCAAATCCCTTCTTTTCAATTAGGAGCGATAGAGCAAAAATAAATCATGTAGCTCTGAAATCAAACTTTTACTGCTCGACTCAAAAAGGGCCACAAAAATTAAGGTTTTGACAGAAATGCGGTTAACTGCTTGCACGCAAGACAAAACGATAAGCATCACTCATGATGTTGCACCTGTTAACAACTCATGTATTTGCACTTTGGTATGCAAGAACTTTTGTGTGCATTGTCAGAAGTTCACTGTCTGTGCATCCCTCAGTTTACAAGTGCCTAAGCCTATCCTTTTTGTGTGCTGCGCACAATATTGTTGTAGCGGCTCTAATTTGTGGCTTTCTGCCAATATTTGATGGCTTTTCTCATTTGCAAATTTGATGGTTTGCCTAAGGAATGCTAAATCACAGGAACATCAACATTTCAATAGACGATTCTCGAATTCGCTGATCTGCGCACTTCCGCCAAAATCGCAAACAGAACCTCAATCTGAAACCAGGTGACGTGACGCAGTCCATGGTTCAGCAGTGGCCAACTCTGACACAATGTTTTCGAAGTCACTCTCGTGGAATTCTCTGCGTTACGTCATTCAGGTTCAGACCGAGGTTATGGTTGCGTTTTTGGCGGAAGTGCGCAGATCTTTGTCGTCAACGTCAATTTGAGATTTGTCTATTGAACAAATTACCATTCAAGCGCATTTCAGTTTTGTATTCCTTGACTTAAAAGTCAAATTATGAAACAGGCGTGAAAAATACAGGATCTGTTATCTTTTCCTATTTTCAGTCATTAAAAGACAGCACAGAATGTGAGATGTCGGAAGATTTTCAAAAAATACGCTCAACTACGAATCCCGATAAGTGGCGAATAGAAGTTCCCACAATCGCGACGTCAACGTTGCATCCTGATGTGCCCGAGTTCATTCCAGGCCAGACTTATTATTTTCCACAGGGACACACCACAAGTAAGAATTTCTTGCATACGACAGAATTAGGCATTCCCCCATTGCAACAATAGGAGCTGTCAGTCAGTTGACGAATATGAATCACTATTCAATGTCTAGCGGACCCATAAATGCTTGTTTGAGCACTAATCAAGAGAATTTTACATTGTATAAAGTGCGGCTGACTGCTTCTCTTAAACTGGGTGAAATACCCCAATGTAAATGTGGGCATTTTCTTTCTTTTGGATATCACTACATATGTGACCCTCCACAACGAAACCAGTCGCATGTCGCTCAGAAGGTGGGCCGCAATGAACTAAGATGACACCAGGAGAAAATGGAAGAAATAGATTCTTTCAGATTTCATAATAGACAGACAATATTGAAAGTGACAAACATTTGGTCTCAACCGACATGCGACTGGTTTTGCTGTGGAGGGTCACATATGAGTAATTTATGCCCAGAACAAGCAAGAGACAAACTGTGGAATTACAGGAGACCAGGTTGCTTCCAAAACCATAGATGTCGATTGTACTTATTGTGTTTGTGTATGGGTCTGTCATGTCGTTATAGGACCGCTCACTATGGTGACATCTGAAGGCGGTAACGACTCCCATTGCTGCTCTGATGGGAAGTCTTCTAATATTTTGATCAAATAATCTGATCTTAACTACCGGTACATTAAAATGCAGAGTTTCTGAGTTACCAAAATGTTACTATTTCAGCGTCTGCTCCAGAATCGCCACGAGATGCAGCAGACGATGAGGAGGAGTCCCAAGATGAGGTGCACGAGCGAGAGGTGCGGTCAAAACAGAGTAGCGCCGAGTCAGGCTCCAATAAACAAGCAAAGATATTGTCGTCGAGTGCTCCTGAACAGACTGACTGGTCGGAAGAATGGAAGGAAGTCAAAAGAAAACCAAAATTGCCGAAACCAAAGAAAGTAGGTTGAATTTAATTCCTGCTTCTATCCCCGACATCACGAAGGTCATAAAATTTTGTCATACATGTAGGTGCAGTTTACACGAACTGATTTGGACATACGATTGTGTTGGATCCGACAGTCGGGTGTAAATTGTGTAGATGTAGTTCGTGTAAATTGTGCAGCTGTAAATCATGTAAATTGGCCTCAACAGAAGGCAGTTCTCATGTTTTATTTGTATATTACTCTATTCTTCAGGAGCAACCACGAGAAAACGAACAGGAAGAGCTCGACTTCATGTTCGACGAGGAAATGGAGGGATTATCGGGGCGGCGGAATCAGTTCACAGAAGATTGGTCCGACTCCGATGATGAACTCGAGGATGTCGACATCAACAAAATCTTAATCGTAACGCAGACACCACCGGCATTCCGCAAGCACCCGGGAGGTGATCGGACCGGAGATCATACGTCCAGGGCCAAAATGACATCGGAGTTGGCCAAGATCATCAATGATGGCTTGGTTTATTATGAGGACGATCTGTGGGAGGAACATGTCCGGGTAAGTTATTTGAATTCCGTTATAATATTGCCCTTTTGAACTCGGTACAAAAGTTTACTTTATCATGTTTATTCCTTACTCAAAAAAAACAGGCTGAATCAGTAGAATGTACATGGTTTTTTTGGCACTTATGATTTTCCGTGCTCTTTTTTGCAGCGTAATCCATTCAGTTCGCTTCAAGATTTGAAAGACTCTTTTGTAAGTACTTAACTTATGTATTGTGTTCCTTGTCATTCACTTCATTGGATTCGGAAGTGTATTGTTCAACGTATTGCATGAAGAAGATACATTTAGTATCTTGTCATTCCCTCCATGTAGTTTGTAATGTCAGAACCATTCTTATCTTAGTTTTCGTTCAGATATTTCTTCAGATCAGTTGACCTCTATAAGTTGGCTTTATTTGGTGTTATACTTTGTTAATTTTCTGTGAAAGCAAAAAGCAAAATATTGGCGCTTGGGAAATGGTCTGGTTAACAGTATTTTGATGTTCGAATCGTCTTAATTGTTACAGCAAGATTTACAGCAATACAAAACTATCAAAACGATAAGCAAAGAAGAATACGACAAAATCCACCCAACGGCAGCTCCAGTTGACCCGAATCAGAAGGTGCCACCCCCTCCCCCTCCAATGGTGGTCAGCATAACGCCAACAGAAGGTAAATTCAGTTGATTTGTAGTGTACTGTTTGTAAGAGGGGAAATTCGGGGTGCATCAGACCTTGATCAACGTCAGGGTTCGTCACGGGTCTATTCGAATACAAATCTTCATCAACTGATGCAAGATACAGAATAGCACAAAATTGACACACAAAATGATAATAAGCAAGAAGTCAATCTCCAGAATTCACGAATTTTCGACCCCAACCGGGGTCTTTTTCAAGTGGAACTTTACAATCTGAAACTCTAGAATAAACTCTAGAATAGTCTATTCTAGAGTTTCAGATTGTAAAGTTCATCAACTGATGTGTGCATTAACCCAGTAGGACGTCATATTACGTCATTACGAAATCCAGGGAATCCCCAAAAACACCCGAGGATCGTAGCTTGCGTAAGGCGTAATAGTACGCCTTGCAAGGAAGTGGCGCTTCACAGTGCATAGGACGTTATATCACGTCTGGAACCTTTTGTGTCAAATGCTTTTTTGGCAATTTTTTTGGAGAGAAAAATTAGAACTAAAAAAATTACACAGTTAATGGGTTAAAATGTGAATTCTGTGTTATCATTTCCAGTGAATGCTGATACAGCGGCAGAAGCAGGTGCATCTGAGCAAGAAATTAGTGAATTAGGTTCTCGGACGCCGCGCACACCGAGAAGTCGAAAAGCTCCACGGTTCTACCCGGTTGTCAAGGACGGCAGTGCGCCACAAGATCCTCAGACTCCGAGGAAGAAGAAAACGAAACATAGTCAGAATCCAGTGCTAGAAAGTCATGTCGGTTGGGTGATGGACTCCAAGGAGCATCGGCCAAGGACCACCTCATTATCCCAAAGGTAGGGTACATTCTGTGACTAGTGCTCACTGTGGTGTTATGTGAACATTTTTGTGGATGCCCCTTCAAATTGTTGTCAGCCAATGGCATAAAAACAGTAGCTGTATCACCACATGTTAGGAAGGGCATTCCATAAACTCTTGACCTGGTTTTGTTCGGCTCATGTCCAACCTCCAAATTTCTCCAACAAATACATGATAAAAGAGCATCAAAATCATTTTCTTTTCCCTCGAAAGGAGCGCAAGGTTTGCACTTTAAAATTGGGTTGTGGAAAATAGTCAAGTTTTCACACAATATTTACTTCAATGGGGTACCGGCGTGCCCAAAAGAGGTGCTGGCGAACAACTCAATTTTAACACAAAAGCGCATGCGCTGCGACGTTGAAAACGTCATTGACGTTGCACATAGTTTACTATTTTAGCGTAAACAACAGACTGAAGAACATTGTCATTGATTCTGAATGATGCATCGCACATAATGTCACTGTCTATTGTTTACGCTAAAATAGTAAATTTTATCGATGAAATTCAACATGTTCCCGCTTGAATTTTCATTTGAAAACATTCAGATATGTTGAGTCAGTCCTATACTTGATGATAAACATGTAAAATTAGAAATTCAGTATACTACTTTAGGTATATTAGGGCTAGAAGTAGGGTGTAGTTTCAGAATTAAATGGCAAATAACATTGGTTTGACTTTTGACATCATAGTTTTAACTGAGTTGTTCGTCAGCGCCACATCACAAATTAGTTCCGCCAGCTTAGCTTATGATTTGTCCTGTTATTTTCTTCTATTCTGGCATTGTTCCTATCTGCGGAAAGTTATTTCTGTTGCATAACCTGTGGCTTCCCAGAGTTCACTTCTGTTCTTGGTTCTGGATTGGTACTTCAAGGTTCTGTGCTTCTGTCTCTTATCACCTACTTCACTATCTTGTCTATAAGGGGGTCTGATGCTGCAGATATAATCCTGAACTGTTGATTTGTTGCTCCCTGCAGCTGAGGTGTATGGCAGAGGGTTCGGGGCGTAGCTAGCGGGGGGCAGGGGGGCAAATGCCCCCAGAGCAAAAAGGGATTTTTCCTCTAAAATGTCATTTCCCCTCTTCAGGCCAAGTTATTTTGGTGGATTAGATGTGGGGAAAATGCATCTGAGAGGATGTAGATTTTCAGTTTTTTTCTAGGGGAGGACCCCAGACCCCCCTCCGGCTTCGCCCTCCAGACTAGCAATTTTGCCCCCTAGGCCATAAAAGCTAGCTATGCCCCTGGGATTTGTTACTTGTGGTCATTCAATTTTTCTGCTCCACCAAGGCCATTCCCTACATTTATATCAAACCTCACACGAGAATCAGGAAATCGGTTTCACCCAGGTGCATCAGTTTGATGAATGCTCGCAATCATTCTTTCTGATAGAGTGTCAATCCTTGGCCTTGTTTGTGCTTGTTTGCCCTCAACTCTTATTGGGCAGTTTTGCTACATTTTCAGTTTAATTTGTTAATGTAAGAAATACTTTATCCAGAAAATCAGCTTGAAGGGTGTTCATAGTTGAACAGATAGTACCCGCTTTGCTTCTTTCATGAAATTGTATGGACTGGTTCTACTCTGGTGAATGCATCTGCCCTTTATTATCTTTATCGAAAGTCCTATCTAGAGATGTACCTCTGCCAGTTCTATAACCAATAGCTTCCTCATCTAAACTGAGATATTATTTCTAACTTTCAGTCCGTCAGAAAGTCAAGTTTCAACTAGTTACGGAACGCCACATTCCTTCCCGGCTTTCCAACATCCATCACACGAACTGCTCAAAGAAAACGGCTTCGTTTGGCACGTTTATCATAAATATCACGCAAAATGCTTGAAAGGTAAGAAAGCCTTCATTATCACCTCTCTCCTTTGGTCATATTTTTCAATTTATCAGAAAACTTCGTGACAACATTTCAAATAGATGGTAAAGGGACTGTTCATTTTCGTCAATTGAGGAATCTGAGTTGTGATCCTTGAGAAAATGGAGAAAGCTATGAAGCTGCAAATTGGAGCGATCATTCTGTACAGCACAAGAAATAATCCCTGCAATTTGCAAGTGCATAGCTTTTTCCGTTTTCCCAAGGATTACAACTCAGATTCCTCAAGTGATGAAAATGAACAGCACCTTTCCAGCTGACCGTATGCAGATCGTAAAGCCTTGACCTGTTTCGTCCACATTGACTTGTTGAGGACGAAGACACTGCTAGAGAAACAGTAGCAATACTGGTTTGAGGTGATTTCGCCATGTCACCTTGAATAATCAAAGCTACTTACACTGGTTTGAACACCTGTCTTTTGGATGGTAAATTTGCCATGACCCGGTGCAGTTCGTAAAGCCTTGACCTGTTTTGTTCACATTGACTTGTTGAGGACGAAGATACTGCTAGAGAAAGAGTAGCAATACTGGTTTGAGGTGATTTCGCCATGTCACTTTGAATAATCAAAGCTACTTACACCTGGTTAGAACACCCGTCTTTTGGATGGTAAAGTTACCATGACCCTGTGCATATTGTAAAGCCTTGACCTGTCTAGTTCGTGTTGACTAGTTGAGGACGACGATACTGCTAGTGTAAGAGTAGTAATATTGGCTTGAAGTGATTTGCGATGCAGTCCAAGAAAACCCGTCAGATGTTGCATTTGAGGAAAGTGTTAATGGCCTTGGTGAACCTGCACATTTCAATAGCTGAAATGTACTTCGTAAAGGGTAAACAGCCCTTGTTCAGCGACATCTGACGGGTTTTCCTAGACCGCCACACATTTGCTAGTGTCACCTTGAGTTAATGAAAGCTATATATTCTTGCTCTACTAACCTTTCAGAACGCAAAAAGTTGGGTATCGGTCAATCCCAAGAGATGAACACGTTATTCCGTTTCTGGTCATTCTTCCTCCGTGAGCATTTCAATAAAAAGATGTATCAAGAATTCAAAACACTTGCTGTAGAAGATGCCATCGCTGGATACAGGTTTGTTTGCCAATATTGCTCACGATTACGCCCCACAACTCAGGCAGCACCACAGCCGAACACATGGCTTCCAGGCGCGTTCATGATTGTGGAATACTAATTCGTTGTTGGCCATGCAGTGATGTTAGCAGCATTGTGATTGGTCAGTGATGAGACATGCTCCAATTGTCATTTGCTTTGTTAGCCCGCTTGGCCGCAAGGCCCAGCAGGGCTTATGCTGTGGTTGCGGTCATTGAGTGGTGGTCTGTCGTGCGTTAGGACGTACGGCGGTACGTACGGCGATACGTCCGTAAACTTTTGGTTTGTTAGCGCTCTAGCGCCTTTATTTTTTGACGAATCTTTTTGGTCTTTGGTGGGTCTATATATGGGCCTAAGATCTAGGTTGAGTTCGATTTTGAGCACGATTGGATTCCTATTTTGGCCTCCAGGGGGCGTTTTGTGAAAAATTTCAAAGGGCTATACTTTGATAATGGTTTGAACTATCGTGTTGAAAGTTTGTACACATGTTCCTCTAGGTTATAGCAACTTACAGACAAACTTTCGGTGAAATCTGATTCTTGACTTTGCCACTAGGGGGCCAAAACCAAAATCACAGGAAGTGCTATTTCTCCATAACCAAGAGATGAATTTTTGTCAAATTTTTATCATGGGTATATCTAATGAGAATACATAAGATAATACCCGAGTTTTTAGTTTGACGTACTTTTCAAGGTCACAGAGGTCAAAGTTCATCTGAAATTACGAAGTTGGCAATTTTTGTAATGGTCTCACCTTTGCTTTGAAACTTTGCACATATCTAACTCTAGGCTGTAACAACTCAAAGACGAATTTTTGGCAAAATCCGATTTTCACTTTGCCACTAGGGGGATGATGATGATTCCCATCACCATGCTTCAAGCCAAGCGGGCACAGTGCCATTGGCACTATTTTTGGGTTCTCTTTCTATCATGTCATACTGTTTGTATTTCTCGCAATTATACTCACCCGCAACTCAGGCAGCACCGCAGCCGAACACATGGCTTCCAGGCGCGTTCATGATTGTGGAATAGTAATTCATTGTTGGCCATGCAGTGATATTACCAGCATTGTGATTGGTCAGTGATGAGACATGCTACACATGTTGGTTGTCTATTTGACTGTTCTATTCTATCTCGTATTCTGAACGTCGGCAGCAGCATCACATGACCTGTGGCTGCCGGGTGTTGTTTTACAAGTGGGGATTTTTGGCAGTGGGAAACTTTCCTGCCGTTAGAGGCCACCACTAACAAGCGGTCCTAGAACGTCATGAAATTTGAGGCAAAGAGAAGAAGTGCATGCCACAGCGTCATCCATAATGACCTGGAGGCCATGACTTACGTCTGTGACGTCAAATTTTGTGATGTTCTAGGACCGCTAACAGGCGACCTCTAACAGCAGTAAAGTCTCCTATTATATTGGCTGTATTCACAAAAGTTAGCTAATGCTTTTACTTAAGATTTGCACAGCAATGTCCAATGATGTAGTACGAAACTTGAAGTAAAAGCATTTGCTCTCTTTTACAAATATCAGCCATTATTGGCCGACAACGTAGGCAGCACAGCACCATACTCGTGAGTTCCAGATGCATCTATTTTACAACTGTCTATTGTACAATCAAACATAGAGAATTTGTTTTATGTGTCATCTTCTCACCGTTTCGTATCTTGTCTTATTCAGGTACGGTCTCGAGTGCTTGTTCCGATTCTTTAGCTACGGACTGGAGAAGAAATTCAGAATGGACCTTTTCAAAGACTTCCAAGAGGAGACAATCAGGGACTATGAAGCTGGTAAGTTCTCAAGATTTTCTGAATGGAAAAAATGTGTAGTCTGATAGAACATTTTGTTTAGATTTCTTCCTTAAGGATATCCCATTTGTTGATGCCACAGGTAACACTGTCCAAACTTACACTGTTTATAAAGCTGAAAGTCCACATGCACAAACACACACACACACACACACACACACACACACCTACACGCACGCACGCACACAGACACACACACACACACTGGTCTGATTATATCCTCTGTTTTTCCAGGTCAGCTGTACGGCCTCGAGAAATTCTGGGCATATCTCAAATACGCTAAGTGCAGGTCAAAATTAGGTGACATTGATCCCAAAATATCTGAATGGCTTGGGAAATATCAGAACTTGGAAGATTTCAGAGTTGTGGTGAGTATTGATGTGCGAATAGGAAGGCCAATAAAGTGAGGGGCCTATTAGTGCTCTAACTGTCTGTTTTTGAGGCTTTACTAAATCTGCTTATACCAGGTCTTGTCTCGGTTCACTTCCACAGAGCTGACTGCAGTGCTTTCTTGGGCGTTGAATTGTTAATTTGTTAAGCCAGGCGTACATCATACTTGCAACTGGAAGCAACTGATGTGATCAGTTGCTGGTGATGTATGCGCTGCACGCACATCAAAAATTCAGAAGCTCAGTAAAACTAGGAGGATCCAATCAGTCATCATGTTCTGAACGCTTACATCACACTCGCGACTGGCAGCAACTCGAGTTGGGACTCAATGAAACTCGGTTTTGTGCCGAAAACTGGCACTGATCAGTCGCAAGCCCGTGTACATCGCAGCGGCTGTACGAAACTGTGTACAACTAGTCGCTAGAAAGTTGAACATGTGCAACTGGCAGTGACTGGCAAAATCTAATTTCCAGCGAGTCGCAAGGGTGCGTACATCGACCATTTCTGGCGACTGATCAGTCGCCTCCAGTTCCAGCTAGATCCTCTCAGTTGCCAGTTGCTCAGTGACGACTAGTTGTCTCCAGTCGCAAGTGTGATGTTCGCTAGGCTTTAGGGATGCAATTTTAAGAAACCTGCTAAAAGTGAAAAAAACTAAAAGGCTTATTGCAATCTGTTCTTTCTTTCAGCCGCCACTAAATGATGATGGTAAAGTCATGCATTCCAGTCTCTCCCAGTCAGAACCCAACCGGCAGCGACATCAGTCGGAAGGTGGCAGCAGACAGCGACATGCCTCTGGTGGCAGAAAAAGGTACTGTTAAACTTTGGAATATTCTCCATCTACTCTGGTCAATTGCCGGTCAACAAATCTGTATTTCTGGGCCTAAATCTTAATGATTTCTAACAATCAGTTGTTGTTGAATTAAGGAATTAAACCCTCGGCGTCGGTTCTTGGTTGCGACACCAAACCCGCGAGGGTGGAGCTAAAATGTAGTCCAAACCCGAGGCACTTCGCTGAGGGTTTTGATGGAAGTTTTGCTCCACCCGAGCGGGTTTGGTGTCGCAACCAAGACCCGACGCTGAGGGTTTAATTTCTACTCTAAATACCTCAAACTAAACACTCATATTTAGGGTTCAGTGCAGTTTGATTGCAAATAGGCCTAAGATATCGGGGAGGACACACCGTCCATCAATGACCCGACATCACTGAATCACGCACTGTGTGTACAAACCTGTACATCGTGCCTATATCGTGTACATCTGTGTGCAGCGCTAACAGCAAGCTGCAGGTGTCGAAATGAGATAGCAGGGTGCTTTCTTCAATGGACTATCTGCAGGATATTTAGCTAATGGTACAAAAACGTCGTTGGGATAGGTCAGTGAGTATCCATCTCGCCGACATTCGCTGCACTACCTCGCTGAATGCTCAAAGCGAGAAATGTTTGACGCCACACGCCATTTTGGAAACACTGAGCGGGGTTCTTGGTTGTGTCACCCAAACCCGCTGCATTCAGAATGAGGCTAATGCATTATCCGTTTGCAACATATGCACAAGATACCAAGGTATTTTAGAATTTCCGTCAAGTACTTTAAAGAGTTGAATCAAAAACTCAGTTAATGGCGATTTGTGACCCGTTCTAGCAAAAGTAGGTGCTTGTCGCAACCGTGGAAAGGGTTAACGTTGTTACAACACAATAGCTGAAATGTACGTCTAGGCCTATGCAGATTTACAATATATTGTATTAGACAGCAGTGATGGTACTTGAGTAAACTGATGACCAATGATGGTCACTTGCGACAAGCACCTGCTTTTGCTGCAGCTGGTCAGATTTTTGCCTGTGAACACCTTGTGGCACCACTCATAAATGGGAATCTGCTGCTATACAAAGTTTAATAGCCCTCCTCTTCTCTAGATATCCAAAATACAGCACACAAAATGACAAGTATAAGTAAAGTCGTCTCCGAATTTCGGAAATTTTCAACCCCAACCTGGGTGTTCCTCAGGCACTTTCTAGTAGAGATATCCCTTCTGGGATCTCTACTAGAAAGTGCCTGAGGAAGACCCCTGTTGGGTCGAAAATTTGTGAAATTTGGAGACGAATTTACTTATACTTGTCCTCCTCTTCTGTAAAGGTACTCCAGTCAGTCAGAAAAGGGACACGCTAAGAAGGGTGGACAAGGTCAAAAGAAGTCGAGCGAAGGGAAGCAGAAGGCGACGGATAGTCATAAAGAGGAGGGTAAATCATCAGAGGCAACTAGCAAAGTGGAGGGTGCCACAGCAGCAGCATCTAGTACCAAGTCAGATCAATGAATGTGTTGGTGGAATAATTTCAGAGTAACATAAGTGGTTATAAGAATTGGAGTTGGACATGAGAGCAGAATAAACCCAAGTGTCTACACGGAATGTTTTGATGCAGGGAGTGGTAACGAAATGAAATGTGGCGTGGCAGAAACTATTGTAGACTTGGAGATTTGGTGATTTCACTGATATCAGATGTATTTATATTCAAATTGTGGTGGCTTGTTGAACAGGTACCATTAACCACCTGATGTTTAATGCATTTCAAGATCAGAAAAGATTGCAATAGACTGGGTATTGAGGTTTCATACTAAAAAATCAATTTGCCGAAATCGTGATAATTTCTGCCTGAGACGATTGATGATTGTTGATGAAGTGTTACCGAGTGATGTGGAAAATATGATTTTTGAATCCAAACGCATTTAGCCATGAAGTGCTGTAGCATGCACTTTTAATTATTTGTGATTTAAGGGATGCTGAGTGTAATAATTAGTAGGACTTCGGTTTATTTGTATAAAGAACAGAATTGGATGCATTCAGGTTTGTTTCGTGTTTGCGAATGTGACCCTGGTTTGGCATCTGATAGGCTAGCAGACATAGACAGCAGGGCAATTTCAGCATTTATGACCTTGGTTGATTCAACTACTGACTGATCATTGGTTCTAATCGTGTCCACATTAATTCAGATCTGTGCAGTTATCATCATCATCATGCCTACTGGGGTGTCACCGTTTCTTGATGACTGGGTTAATCAGATTCAAACTACGGTAGGTAAGACCAGGGTTTAACCTGCTGGAAGTGAAGGATGCACGGTATAATGGATGTTAGCATCAAGAGTGTTGGGTCTACGACCACGGATAGCTGTGCTGTGATCATAACGTCCACATCCACTGCATTGGGGACTACATTGCTCTCCCGTGATTGCAGTAGTGCTGTATTCTGCATATTACAGTGGTACGCACTGCACGTGCTCAGCACATTGGATACATGTTCTGCCTATGATAGCTTACAAGGTTCTGCTGTGTGTATGTTTAAGTGCAGTATGCCTGCTGTAGGTATATGGTACATAACGGCCAACTGCTCTTGGTATTATGGTACATAACGGCCAACTGCTGTAGGTATTATGGTAAACTGCTCTACGTGATGGTAGAGTGTACCAGAATTGGTATGGGCTCTGCCTGGGTGGTGATGGAGTGCCTGTTGATGTACGTGCTTTCAAGTATGAGCGCTACACGACTTGATTATTGTCCATGGACAGTCTCGTGTGAAATAACAGAGGCGGAGGAATCCCCCCCCCCCCAACTGAGAAAGGGTTAAACCTGATGACATGATCATTCATTTGAAATGCTTTAGATGCGGTTTGTGGAATTGATTTCACCATTTGTCTGGAAAGAATCATTGATCGAGTAATTTTTAGCTCACCGTGGTGAGCTTATACAATGGTTGTGCGTCCGTCGTCCGTCGTCGTCCGTCGTCGTCCGTCGTCGTCGTGTTCCGTTAGCAGGGCACGTTTCGTAACCACCAGAGCTATTGATCTGAAACTTGGTACATATATACCCCTAGGTCAGATGACCCATGACACCAAGTTTCGGTCCGATTCGACTCTTAGCTTGGCCACCAGGTGGCGGAAACCGAAAACACAAAAAGTGCAATAACTCCTGAACTAATGACTAGATCTTCTCCAAATTTTTATCATAGGTGTATCTAATAAGGATACATAACATATATAACGGGTTTTTGATTTGACCTACTTTTCAAGGTCACAGAGGTCAAAGTTCGACAAAAGTGACGAACCTGCCACAGTTTGTCATTATTTCACCAAGCGACTTCATATCTTGCATAAACATGCATTGGAGGGGTACCTTTAAAAATACCAAGTTTCGGCCCGATTGGACATCCAATATGGCCGCCAGGTGGCGTAACCTGAAAATCAAGTAACTGCTATTACTCAGGAACGACTTGACGTGGAGTGCTCAAATTTGATATTTACGTCCCTCTAGATGACCTTTACATGCATGTCGAATTTCGGACTGATTTGACTTCCAAGATGGCCACCAGGTGGCGTAACCCAAAAATCATCAAAGTGCTGTAACTCAGGAACGACTTAACCCAAAGTGCTCCAATTTGCTATGTGGCCCCCTGCAGATGACCTTTATGTGCATGTGAAGTTTTGGCCTGATCGGACATCCAATATGGCCGCCAGGTGGCGTAACCCGAAAATCATCAAAGTGCTGTAACTCAGGGATGACTTGACCCAAAGCGCTCCAATGTGCTATGTGGCCCTCTGCAGATGACCTTTATGTGCATGTGAAGTTCTGGCCCAATCGGATATCCAATATGGCCGCCAGGTGGCGTAAACCGAAAATCGTCAAAGTGCTGTAACTCAGGAACGACGTGACTCAAAGTGCACCAACTCGGGAATGACTTTACCCAGATTGCTCATCCCTCTGTCATTAGACTGTTATGTCCAACCCGGTGAGCACATGGTCCATGGACCATTTCATCCAGAAACTTCCCCATCTATTATCGACAAATCAAAACAGTTTCAAATGCTGCCAATACTGTGTGTCGTTGCTACCACTTTTCATGGCAGGCTGTTGGTGGGGGCACAAGTTGAAACCCTTGTGATATATATATTGCCTTTTTTAAATTATTTTTGCTAATGATCGCATTTACTACATGTAGTATAATCGTAGTCAAGCACCATGTCATGCTGTAATCATGTCATTATAAGTCATACAATGTGTAGAACTCAAGGTATACCACCTGTAAAACTTGAGGTATACAATGTGTAGAACTCAAGATATACCACGTGTAAAACTTGAGGTATACAATGTGTAGAACTTGAGATGTGCCATTTGTAAAACTTCAGGTGTACAATGTTTCGAACTCAAGATATACCACCTGTAAAACTTGAGGTATACAATGTGTAGAACTCAAGATATACCACTTGTAGAACATGTGGTATACATTGTGTAGAACTCAAGGTATACCACGTGTAGAACTTGAGGTATAAGCTTACAATGTGTAGAACTCGAGATATACCACGTGTAGAACTTGAGGTATACAATGTGTAGAACATGAGATACACCATGTGAAGAATGTGGGGTATGGCAGGTGAAGGACTCGAGATGTGTCGTGTCACTTGAGGTATACCATGTGTAGAACTCAAGGCATACAATGTGTACAACTCAAGATATACTATGTGTGGAACTAATGGTATACCATGGTGTAGAACTTGAGGTACACCATTATGTAGAAATTGAGGTATGGCATGTGAAGAACTCCAGATGCAGCATATCACTTGAGGTATACCATGTGTAGAACTCAAGATGTTGGTCGCTGTCACGCCCTTGACATACTCAACCAGGGCTTGGAAGATTTGCAGCATACATGTAACAGGACTTGGATGTTCTTCATCTATGTGTTTTGCTGTTGTGACCGTCAACACTCTGGCTGAAAATCAGTTACATGTATATTCTCAGGAAGTACCTGTACATGCCCGAAAATTTGCAAAATCATCCGTTTACAATTCCCGAGTAATCTCCCCGCACATTGTCACATTGTGTGCTGGAGGAAAAATCTGAGGATGAAAATCCCCAAATGCTCACCTTTCATATCATGCGATGATCATTTCATTTACAACTGCTTCCTATTCAAGGTTATTCTTGTACAAAATTATCTCAAGGTTGGTGAAAGTTGTGTCCACGTATATGGTGTATGTCATAAGGATTTAAGCGTCCACGTATATGATGTATGTCATAAGGATTTAAGCATCTGGCAATGGAGACTTTACTGCCGTCAGATGTCACCTGTTAACAGTCCTTAGAAAGTCACAAAATTTGACGTCACAGACGTAAGTCATGGCCTCCACGTCATTACGGATGACGTTGTGGCGTGCACTTCTTCTCTGAGACGTCAAATTTCATGACGTTTTAACTGGTGTTGGCCTCAAACGGCAGGCAAGTATCTCATTTTCTAGATCAGAACCTAGTACCATTCTGTGTACATACGTCATCAGTTTCTTCAACATGGATATGTAGAGCAGAGTATGTATTATGCTATTTTCTCCTTAATATTTACATTTGTGAGAAGGTTTCAATGTTGTCAGAGTCTTGATAAACCTGTGATTATAGATTTCTAGAAAATGAATAAACAGGTGCCTGGAAATTTCAGACCTTGGAAAAAATCTGTGATCTGGGGAATTTCATCTCTTTCTCAATAAGGCGTGATGGGTTTTCTGTCAGTTTCTTATTCGTGTGTTGAATTTGTGTGGAAAATATTAGATTACTTACTGAAATTACCAAATATGCTAAAATATTAGATTACTTACTGAAATTACCAAATATGCTAAAAGATTGTACGTGTTCCATTTAACACCTTGGACTCAAGATTAGCTTCTTTTCGGTTACGATGTCCGGATTTGAAGTTATGAAACTTGACCAAATGTCTGCTCAGGTTGTGGAGTACCTTTCATAGCGGACACCTCTGTCAGGAGGATACCTCTCTGAGGTTCTCACGGCAAGACAGCCTCTTTACGTTGGTTTTCAATCATGACAAACTGCCTCGTTAAACAATGCGGAACCCGCGAACTAACGCCACGACGTGGCACTGTCAGTGTAGGACCCAGAAGTCCTGTTTCCTAACAGTATTTCCATTTACTTCTTGCCCCAAAATAAACCACTCTGTTTGGTTCGATTTTGATCAAATTACACAGTCCTGTTTCGTCAGAAATGCCACAGGATGCCAATACTGACAACGTCTTTTGGGGAAAATGCCGCAGAACACTGTGTAGAAAAACGTACACAGATGTTTTGACGGCATGAACAGCGAAAAAAGTGACGTTGGTACGTCATTCTGGTCTTATACTTGCAGCGCCATCTATTATTCCAGTGTGTCACGTGGGTTCGCCATCACTCAGACAGTGCCAGAGTTGTCTCTGTTGCTGCTGCTTGCGATGTGCAATGGAAATTTGGATCAAATGATTGTTATTCGGTTGGAATAATAAACTAATCATCAGGTAGTCTCCCTCTGAAACATGTCGAAAAACCAATTGGTGTCTGCATACACTTTGTACTATACAAGTTTCAGTCAATGTACGAGATGCTGCCCTAAAAATCCTGTCATTATCTGCTGAACCTAATACTGAAATCTACATACATGTATACGCTTGTGTTCTCGTTTTGTATATAGTCATTAAAAAAATGTATATAGCTTGGATTATGGTATGTACAATTTAAACCGTCACTTAGAGTGAGCGGTCACGACATGCTCACAAAAAAAAGATATATTTTGCTTATTAACTGAACGGTTGTAATAATAGTTGAATGTACAATCGTTTTGATTAATTGTGTGTATTACAATAATACATGTACATGTAGTCTTCGATTTGTATTTGTTTGATTTCCAAAGTCATTTGACAGAATTGTGGTTATGTTAAGTGTAGAAATTTATTCCATCTGTAAATGGGATTTCTCTCCGACAAATGCAAGTAAAATTTGCATCGTGTGTGTATCGATTTGGCAAAAAAAATGTCCATGATAGTTTCGCAATCCATGCATATCATTCTTTGCTCCCTTGCTTAAATGAGGGTTCAACGACTGTCATTGGCATTGAAAATGTAGCAATGTTTTTCCAGCATTTAGAATTTAAAAGAGACAGCCTGTTCAATAAGAAAAGCTCAGGAACACATCCAGAAAGAAGGTCATCTTACTGTATTGAGCAGTTCATCTTCAAGAATTAGTGCACATCTTGGTTGGCCGGGATGTGTGGTCTTCTTAAATGTGATGCAGTCTAGGAAAACCCGGTGGATGTCGCTGAATGATCAACAAGGGCTGTCAGAATGCCTGTGCTTTGATCTGGTACTGTTTACCTGTTCTGAAGTACATTTTAGCTATTGGAACATGGTGGTTCACCAAAGCCATTAGCACTTTCCTCAAATGCGACATCCAACGGGTTTTCCTAAACTGCCTCACAAATGTCTAGTCCCATTTTCTCCAGTTTCTCATTGTCGATGTAATGCAGCTCTATCAAAGTTACTTTTCTCAGGAAAGGGGTCGGTATTTCTCGAGCGATCAATGCCAGATATTTTCATGTGAACTCATTCAGTGCCACGTCATTATCAGGAGAAGCTAAGTGTTGTCATCTGATGAACGGAAATATTGACAATCATTTGTGAAGGCCTCCACACATTTGAGCGTTTGACACTGAGATTGGCAGTAAGTCTCTCGTTATTTTTGCCATGCTGCGTCCGTTCAATGATGCATCCTAAAAATGCACCGCAACATGAACAAGTTTGTGGAGGCCTTTAGAATCTCCTGATTACAGCTGAAATTAACCTTTCCCTAGAGAATATATTCTACAACATCCATTTGAGAAAAAATGGCATTATGAAGATGCCTAGGATTTGTATTGCCTAGGATTTGTGTATGCCTAGGATTTGTATTGAATGAGTTGACAATTGGATGTTTTGTTTGTCGGGTATCAAATTTATTTTTTGCCCATATTGTGGCATGCTGTGGGCTCAAGAAACCAGGTATTTTACTTACCGGTACTCTTACATGTATCTCTCCTTGTAACATTTCTTCACTAGATTTTCATCAGGCTTATTTCTCAAGTTTCGCCAGGGCTGAGATTTTGGATAAATTAGAAGGTTGGAAGTTGAGTGTCATTGGGCCTGAGATACTTCCAGATATTTTGCTCAAGGAAAACACCCCATCCAGGTGACCATGGATTTGATGTGGATGTTGCATTTTCTGCTATGGCTCCCTGCAAAATGTGAGCCGGCACAACAAAATGAGTCGGAATGCGCACAGAAGATGACACCCGACAACAATAACAGAAATCGGCGAAGTCAGATTTCACAGTGGGCAGACAATCCTGAAATCAACAAACCGTTGGTGTCACCTTGGACATGTTGGGTCATATTCTGTGCGCATTCCGACTCATTTTGCTGTGGCGGGTCACAAATATGGTGCACAAGGAGGTCATTATTTAACCTGCAGGCATAATTGACTTTGTCAATATCAGTCACTGAAAATAAAAAATTCCAACTTCCCAAAGTAAGCATTTATCACCATTGTTTTCAAAGTCTCGAGTGACTCTCATCTTTGAGATTTACATTTCTTTGTTAATATTATCATTATTGTTCTGTTGTTGGCTTTTTTCTCACCTGGAGATTCTAGAAACACGGGGCTTCCAAATCTGTGTACTTGTTCGGCATGGCATTCTTTGGCTGGTTCCTGTAGTAATGCAGTTCTCATGCTTTCCTGTTCACTTAAAGGGACTCTAGAGGCAGCTTGCTATTGGGCTACTAAAAATTACTGCCACTACACAACAGGTGGCGCTAGTAAACATGAACTCATGAATTGTGGATCAAATGTTGACATTGATGAAATTTTACTTCAAAAATGACACCCAAGTAAGATCTTCATGCCACCAATTCTGTGTTAGTAATCATATCAATATGCACTAAAAAGCTGCCTCTAGAGGCCCTTTAACAAAGGGAAAGGTAATCCTTATTTCATAGGATAGGTGCTTAGTCGCACATGACATCGTATTTCTTAGCACAAAGGTTATGGATTCGCTTACCAGTTGTTATTATTCTTGATAGACTTGCACTAGAAACTGCATCAAATTGAAGGTAATTTGCAACTTACTGTAGTCAAACGGTCATCCAGTGTGTAAAACCTATGCTTCTGTTTCTTTTACTGGCTTCATTTCTATTAGTTTGAATTTACGTCTTGAAGGTGGGCATGGTGGAGTCCACGTTCAGAAAAGTTGAATGGACCTTACAGGCAGCCTTCTCATAGGCATTTTGATGATTGGCATGAGAATCTATGGCCCGTATTCAAGAAGCCTCCTTAACTTTAAGGTCCACTTTAACCTTTTGTATTTTAACTAATCCAACTTTTTGGTTACTCTTTCTAGATTTATTTTTAAACACGACGTTTCTACCAGTCTTCCCTGGTCGTTGTCAAGTGTACAACTGAATCAAAGTGAAGTTGAGTCTACATAACAGTGTTTTTACAGAAATACAGTATTAATGAAACAATTGTGCAGTAAAACAATTGGGTCTTATGAGATTGGGTCTTATAAGACCCAATTGGGTCTTAATTGGGTCTTATAAGACCCAATTGTTTTACTGCACAATTGTTTCATTAATACTGTATTTCTGTAAAAACACTGTTATGTAGACTCAACTTCACTTTGATTCAGTTGTACACTTGACAACGACCAGGGAAGACTGGTAGAAACGTCGTGTTTAAAAATAAATCTAGAAAGAGTAACCAAAAAGTTGGATTAGTTATTCGAACCCTTTCTAAAATGCCTTTCAAGCAGTCTTTTGTATTTTGCGGTGCAAACAATAGCTAAAGGCAAACCTTAGAGTTAAGAAGCTTCTAGAATACGGCCCTAAGTCTGACATGTATTGCAAGTAAAATACACCAAACATCAGTGTTTGAGCCCAAATCCGTAGGGTGTCAGTTGCTGAAGTGATGAAGTGACCGTACTGATGTGAGACTAAGAGCTAGCTGCCTAGAGGGTCCCTTTAAATGCAGTGGTGGTTTATCATTTGCTCTCGGGGACACAGACTTCACTTGAATTCAGAGACGCATAGAAATTGTGCTCAGCTGCAATCAGCACATGTAATGTATGTCTTGCCATCCAAGGACCTTGGACTTCCTCATTTTATGTCATCCAAGGACCTTGGACTTCCTCGTCTGAAATGTCATCCATGGACCATGGACTGCTTGTTTGGTGCCTGCAAAGGACCTTGGACTTCCTTGTTTGATATCATCCGTGGACCTTGGACTTCCATGTTTGATGCAATCCAAGGATCTCCTTTTTGATGCGATCCTAAGTCCTTGGATTTCGTCACCTGATGCCGTCCAAGGACCTTGGACTTCTCATTTGATGCCTGCAGTGTTGGCATGTATCATATGATCATCAGGTTCAACATAGTGTCGTATGGCAGCTCTTCAGGTAACCCTACGAGTTGGCATGATTACATTTTATTCAGCAGCATTTCCAACATGCGTAGTGTTGACCTGTTCTTTTCTTTATCTCCAATCATTATGTGTCATATCCCAATGATACGCCAACTGTCAATCCTCATGGTAATGGTCCACCAGTCACCATAGGGCTGCTTAGACGACAGGCCAAAAAACCACATTTCAGATTTGATCCGATCGACCTGCATTCTGGACCGGCAAAATCGGTGGTTCATTTTAAATCCACATTGGACCGCATTGGGTAGCGTTCGAACCACAATCAGATTCGATCGGATTGCATGTGGATTTTTGTCTGTCGTCTAAACGGCCCTCATACCTCTGTCTTCATGTCCTTTTGACCAGATTATGGGCAGGCACTTTTCATCCAGCCCAGAAAAACTCCAATAATGATTATGACATTACCAACGAATAGTCATAGTGGTATTCAAATTGTCAAACTCTGCTGGTGCAGTTGTCCTCATTGTATCATTTAAGCGTACTTAAAAAATCATTGTTAAATCCATTCAGGTTATATCATTGTGAATGCTACCTTTGGTGCCAAAGTCATCCTAATCAACATTTTCACTGAATGTAACGCCCATTAATTGCTACTGGTGGATGAAACCCACATATCTGAGCATATTATATGCAGATAATAACAATTTGTCTGCAGTGTGCTCTGTTGTTGATGAATTCGAACATTCTCAAAGCACTACCTCTGAAGAAGTAGTTATAGGTGGGAGATTCTCATAAATTTTGCGGTTGAAGTCTGAAATGTCATATCGCCTTGTAAATTCTGTAGGCCTCCATCGAGCATGAAGAGCGTAATGTGGTACTCGGCTTTGAGTGAATGGAAGCAGAGCTTATGTGTAAATTTTGCCCCTTAACTTTTGACTTCTATAAAATGATCGTCCTCTCTTCTCTGCATATGTCCCTATCTTGAAATGCCGATCCAAAAGCAAGATGCATTGGCTTCATTGGCATTTTCCACGTTTTCATGGAATTTTTCCGATTGGGTAAAGCTTAATCTTGACCAGCTACGTGGAAAATTCAGTTTGAATGGTTTAACATTAATACATGGTGGCATTTTTGCCATGATTCTTCATAATAACCGAGTATGTTTTATGGTATTTAATGAAAATATCACAAAAAAATATCAAAACTCATCATAAAAGTGTAAAAACATGGACCAAGTTTGCTATCACTGGGAAAATGGTGTATTATCTTTGTATAAACCTTACGGTCATTATCAATTGTATGTATATCTTATGGTTTTCATTCAACAAAAAAAGTGTGCCGTAGTTACATTTATTGACAGTATCATAGGTTTGATGCTAGTATCTTAAAAAGCTTTCTTGTGAAGTTTTATTTTGTGGTATTGTGTCCAGAATCAAATGTTATCCAGTGTAATTGTGCATTTTCTGGGGTATGCCATGATAGGCTCTATTGTTTGTTAACTTCTTAATGTTTTAAGAACATTTTCGTTGTTACCAGTGCGGAGTACCCTTGTTGGCTTCAAACTTTTGGTTTAAGTATCATGCTGAGTTTTTGTTAAAACTGCACATACAGAAAGCAGAATGATTGCTGTGAGTTGTTGTGGGAAGAATTTGGGTGATAGAAGAACCTTGTCTCAGTTTGCTGTTTGTAATGTCTGATGTTTGCCAGTAAAGTATGATTCACCCTCACTTTAACATGGGCAAAGTGCCAGGCCTGTCCATTTCCAAGCTTGGCACTTTGCCCATGTTGAAGTTAGGATGAATCATACTTTATGATGGTGCTGTTGCCTTTGTGTGAGGAATATTTAATTCCATCTCCCCAAAAACTTGAAAGAGGGAAAGGTTACACTTGGAGGGTCCCATAAAGGAACAGACCATGATTACTAGTGGTGCATGAAATTTAAATTTCTCTTGTAGATATTTGAAAATGACAATGTTATGGGTTACCATACATAAATGGGATCGTTTTCTCAATGGTGTTGATTGTTTACGACATAGTTTGGATCTAATCAATGCCTAGTGGGATTCTGGTATAGGACAACATGATTTGCATTGATATTTTCGGGGATTGCATGATAGTATTTGAGTTTGCAACAGAATTCTGGTGAGGGTTCTTACGCCGTTGCACTGGGGTGTTGGCCTGACTTCCTCTCTGCTGCATACAGATTCTCTTAAATTATCAGTGACCTGATTAGGTATAATTCAATGATGCAATAATTTGGTCAAATGAATACATGTATTGTTTGGGACTAAATTTGATCTATAAAGTTGAGTGGTGAAGTTGGCGGAATTTAAATCGCGTATATCGTATTTGAGTGTGATCCTAGCAAAGGATTTTGATGGATTCATAACAGGTGCTTAATCATGTTTCGAGCAGGTCTATTGATAAATATCAATTTATGTGTATTTTGTTCATCTGTTTTCTTTATCGCCTTATCAGAACCTCCTGCAACTCTTTGTAAGTAGTAAGTATTGTGTATTTTATTCCGTAGGGATATATTAGCACTGTAGGTATAACCGGCTTATTAGGGGCTATTTCTGTTCAAAATAAACCAAAAACATCAAAGATGTCTTCATCTTCACCATTCGTGCTTGCTCAGGGCTGTTCCAAGTAGCCCTACCCTTGGGGCTGACTTTGATTGTAACTCGAGTTGAACTCTGGCGAGCCGAGTTACAATCAGCAAGAAAAAGCACCAGCAAGAAACTACACAGCTCTGCTCCAGCCACGGTTGAGCACCTTGCCGCCTCATCAGAAGTCAACCATCGCTCCATGGACACCGAGAATCATGTACCCAGATGGGCAGGACCCCTTCAGAATGGATCTGCCGGTATGTTTTCTAGTACACTACCAGTAGTTATACTGTACTATAGTTCTCATTGATCTACTTTTCATGTAGCTCACAGTGCGTGCTTAAAATACAGGGGATCTTTATTCCAAACCAAAATCTTTTGCAGATCCACAAAACAAAATTCAAGCCTGAACCCCTAACATTCAGAGACCTCAGGGCTTCCCTTCCGAGTGTTGCCATGGAAACAGCTAACTGTGAATCCATTTGGGGTCACAGTCAGGGGCTGACAGCCCAGGCTTTGAGTACGGATCTCTTTGAAGAGATGATCCGCCAAGGGGAGAGCAGACGAACAAGTAAATCTGGGAGCATGTCGGTGATCACGGAGGATAAGAAGGGTGAAGAGGTGCAGTCCAGTGAAGCATCACAAGAGGTTCGTTGGCTCGCTTCTGAAGTTTCAGGCTGTGTTTTGCTTTGATGGCCTTCTCAGTTGGCAGGGTATTTTCCACAGCTGCGTTCGGCTGTAAAGCCTGCATTATTTCTGCTGCGCTACCTCCATACAGTGCCGAATGAGTGCACCCAAAAATCACTCCTCATTGTGGACAAGCCGGTTCAGTAGGCCTACCTAAACCTTGTATTCTTTGTTCTTTCTGTTCATCCGCAGTATTCCTGAAGTCGTCAGCCCTTTCCAGTGGTGTTGTAGGAACATAAACCTACTGGAGACATGTTTGGTCCAGTAGATGTTGCCACCTATAGTGAAGTTCCTGAACTAACAGGGGGCCAAAAGCTGGCTGAAGGACTATTCTCCAGCCGCCTGTAGTGCAATTCCTGAACCAACAGGCATGGCCTCTACAGCCAACATTGAAAACCAGACTCCTGTAATTATTCTCCAGGTGCTGCAGTTATTAGACTAACAATAGCAACCCACTCTGGCCCCTTTATTCTCCAGGTGCTGCCATCTACAGTGCAGTTTCTGGACTAACAATAGGCCAAGTTACTGTACACCCTTTAAATTCAAATGGACATGGCCTATTGGATAAAACCAGACTTCCATGGGATTATCTCTCCCATTACACCACAGTGTTAAGAACAAGTTTGAGGTGTGGGTGTCCGTGTCACTAGACACTTATGGTGAACACCTTATGTCACAACCTTTGTAGATTACTTGCCCTTTCTGGGCCAATAGATCACTTAGGAATTTGCAGATGATAGGCCTTGGTGCATTCTTCTCTTCTTATGCACCCACTCCTCCTGACATAAAGTGGGCCTATTGGGAGATGTAGCTACTTGAAATTCCAGGGTCCATATTCATAAACAAACATGACTCAAGTCAAAGTGTTACAATAACAGAAGTCATCTCTCCAAAAATTTCGCAAATTTTCAACCCCAAGCGGGGTCTTCCTCAGGCACTTTTTTGTAGGAGACTACAGAAAAGACAAAGTGCAATACTTTGGTCTTTTTGTGTTGAACAAAGGATCAACACTTTGACTAAAGTAGTTTTATGAATATGGGCCTGGGACCTTATTTAAGAAACATTTCTAACTTTACAAAGTGCGTAAAACCATTGTTCGTTTTGCAAGCACAAACTGCACTTTCAGTCAAACAGGATTTACGTACTTGTAAAGTCACGATGGGTTTGTTAAATAAGGCCTCAAGATGCTGCTATGAAGTTTGATAAAGTAAAGAAGAGTCTCTGCAGACTGGGCCTGTAACCAGGTCTGCAACAGGGAAAACAATGTTTTATTCATTACACAAAGATCAAATGACCATTTGGAACATTCACTATTGCCGTGTTCACACTAGGGTTTTATATCGAATTGAATTTGGAATAAAGGCTTATTCCGCTACAACGCATCACACTCAAATCGAAATAGATCACTTTTATACCGATTTAACGAAACAAGTATTTATATTGGTTTCGATGCGCATTAGCCAAATCGAAATAGTTATCGCAAAACACTTTATTGTGGGTTGAGTGTGACGCATTTTGATTTACATCGAAATTGGTTTAGTTGTTGTGTGACACGACTCATAACAAATCGATATCCGTATTTCGAGTTATGGAAACCGATTTCGATACACAGTAGGCAAAAAAAATATTATCTATATTATCTGTTTCTTGTCCAGCAACTCAGCAGAAATTGATGCGAGCATGCGAATTTTTTCAAAAATTTTCCAAAGATTTTTCTCAGTTTTCTTCATGAATGGGGGAAATACTACCAGCAAACTATCTCTACATGTTTAAAGCACAAGTTTCATGAAAAATAAGGATGATATCAAGTGACGAAGCATTTCTATCCATTGTATAGAAGGCACTGCGTAAGCTAAGTGGGAAATTTTGAAATTGGTCAGTGAAAAAAAATTTCAATGCTAAGGGCTTGGGAATGCTGCAAGCGCAGACAAGAAACAGATTGGTTTTTTTGGCCTCACACACTCAACTCTTTCACAAGCACACCAAAGGAGCTGTTCGTTTTCGTCACTTGAGGAATCTTGAGTTGTGATCCATGGGAAAATGTAAAAGCTATGCACTTTCAAACTGCATGGATTATTTTGTTGTGCTGTACAGAATTGCTGCTTCATAGCTTTCTCCATTTTCTCAAGGATCACAACTGAGATTCCTCATTGACGAAAATGAACAGTCTCTTTCACTATCGGCCAATTTAGGTGCCGTCCTCGTGGTCTAACACAACCACAACAAAACATGACCATATTCCTACTATTTACTGTAAAGCAAGATAATTTCGCGGCTGGAAATGTTCGCGAATCACGAATTATATATAGACGTATTGGCGGCAGGATATTTTCGCGCGTCTCTGCCATTTTTTCAGTTTTTTTTCACGGACCATATCTATCACTTGCGTGTACTTATATTAGCGACAGGAAATTTTCGCGACTCACACACTCTCACGAAATTAGCAAAAATTTCCTGCACGCAAAATTTTCCTGCTTTACAGTAATAGCCAAAACAAGCAGAAATTTAATTTCATCATCACCCAATTAAAGCGGACTATTTGGGCCGAGTCAAAGATCCCACAGAACAGTTTCCAGAGCGGCTGCTTCCGTAATGCATTTAACAGGTGTTGTTACGAATAAAACGGGTCATTTTATTATTTTTGGTTCACTCTGGACAGACACGAACAATCCACTTTAACTTAAGGCGCCATCCCCGTGGCTTAAAGCCTCACAGTATTGAATTTTACGACATTTTCAAAGTGTTAGGACTGTGCAGGTAGAAGTCTCATAGCCTCTTGATGGTCCCCAAAATGCTTGCCTGATACGTACTTCAAAGAATTAAGGCCTAGTTTCAGCACACAATGAAAAAAGTGCAGGCAGAGCTCTAGTGCATTCAGATAGAGCATAGTACATTTTACACTACACTACGTCGGAGGACGTAAGCAATTTCTGAATTCAATACAATGAGGCTTTAACACAATTGCAACAAAATATGACCACGTTCCTACTACATGTATTTCCCAGCCAAAACACGCAGAAATTTAATTTCATGATCAGCTGATTACAGCATATCCTCGTGGCATACGGGTAACNAAGACCCCTGGAACATTTCGATTTAACATTTGTCATTTCTGGTACATGTACTTTCACCCAGGTGAGCACATGGTCCATGGACCATTTCATTTCAGTTTTTTTTCACGGACCATATCTATCACTTGCGTGTACTTATATTAGCGACAGGAAATTTTCGCGACTCACACACTCTCACGAAATTAGCAAAAATTTCCTGCTTTACAGTAATAGCCAAAACAAGCAGAAATTTAATTTCATCATCACCCAATTAAAGCGGACTATTTGGGCCGAGTCGAAGATCCCACAGAACAGTTTCCAGAGCGGCTGCTTCCGTAATGCATTTAACAGGTGTTGTTACGAATAAAACAGGTCATTTTATTATTTTTGGTTCACTCTGGACAGACACGAACAGAACAATCCACTTTAACTTAAGGCGCCATCCCCGTGGCTTAAAGCCTCACAGTATTGAATTTTACGACATTTTCAAAGTGTTAGGACTGTGCAGGTAGAAGTCTCATAGCCTCTTGATGGTCCCCAAAATGCTTGCCTGATACGTACTTCAAAGAATCAAGGCCTAGTTTCAGCACACAATGAAAAAAGTGCAGGCAGAGCTCTAGTGCATTCAGATAGAGCATAGTACATTTTACACTACACTACGTCGGAGGACGTAAGCAAATTCACGTTCCTACTACATGTATTTCCCAGCCAAAACATGCAGAAATTTAATTTCATGATCAGCTGATTACAGCATATCCTCGTGGCATACGCGTAACACAACTGCAGCAAAATAAAACCATGTGCCTACTATTTACCAGCCAAAACAGGCTAGAATTTAATTTCAACACAGCCAAATAAGATGCCATCCCCGTGGCTAGCCAGACACTATAGACAGATGGGTTATAATCGACGGGCATAGTCTCGGTCAGCCAGCCGCTGTTTCGAATCTGGGGAACCGTAGCAGTACTGTGTGGCTGGCTGCGCAAGACTACACACAGCATTGGGGATTCCCCAAGGGGATTCCCAAAACCTCGATGCAGGATAATGCTATAATATGTGGTTCTATGGTTCTATACACTACGCACGCATGTAGATGAGGTTGCACTAATATTTCGGCCGAACTGGGGAGTGAGTAGCGGTGCATAGTGTGCGGCTTTAACACAGCTGCAACAAACATATTCCTACTATTTACCACCCAAAACAGGCAAACATTCAACTTCATCATCACACAATTTAATTGCCATCCCTGTGGCTTAACGCAACTGCAACTGTACAGTCATGTTCCTAGTATTTCCCCGCCCTGCAAGTAGGACATGTCTCTTAAGCCCAGTCAGTATAATGCATGATTAAGAAACTAAGGACTCTGGTTCAAGTCCAGGTTATGGCATTTCATTCGTTTACCCCAGTTGAGCTTCGCCAGTATTTTTCAAGTTTTTGAAACACAGATGTCAAAATGTGGAGCCCATTCCTACATGGATGGCTAAATGACTCACTATCTTGCCAAACGGTCGTTGTTGATCCCAATGAATGTTCCAACCAAGCACCCGCGTTGGAAATGAAGGTTTGTAGCGGAATGCCAGGAAACCCTCTCCCGAAGAGGCCGGGCCCCATACGCATCCACAACAGTTCCAGGGGCTTACTCGTGGTGGGCTGCACGCACTCAGTCCGCAACCAGGGGCAGCTGCACATAACTAGCCCAGCCGTATTGTAAACTAGCCATGCCGCTCCCCTGTATTGAGCGTCGGCCGTCCAGAGCCTGCTACCGACAATCATGGATCCACTACAAACGACGAGCCAACCATCCACTGCTTTTCGCCTACCTCAGGTCAACGACTCGGTGCAAAGGTAGAAGGAATGGTAAAGATGTATAACCGCCCGCCCAACTCCACTATAACATCAACAAACTGTGTTTACTGCACCTTAGCAACGTGCGCCTACTAGGTCCACTCAACTAAATTCCCTTAAATTTGAGAGTAGAAGCATTCATATCAGCTTCTATGAATAAAAAATATAAAAATGAAATATTATCCAGTGTCAAAAATCATTTTTGTGAACCGCTGTGCTCTACCGACTGGACTGAAGTGACCTGTCCAACAACCAGGGTAAGAAATATGAAACACCCTTGGACAAAATGTCAGAGAAATTATTTACCATCATCAGCCAATTAAGGTGCCATTCGCGTGGCTTAACAAAACCGCAGCAAAATAAAACCACGTTCCCTCTCTACCAGCCAAAAGAGGCTAAAATTTAATTTCACCATCGCCAATTTAGAAGATGCCATCCCCATTCAAGCTGCTATTCAAGCTGCTGTAGTCCAGGTTTCAAGATGACTGGCAGCCATCATTTTAAGTCCACGATCGGGCCAAAATTTAGTCTCTTGCTGAGGGTGCCTTGATATATCTTCACGTCAAATTTGAACATCCAGGTCAAATAGCTATGAAACATAGTACGGTGAACTTTTGAACTGAAACTTCCATCAGTTCAAATTTCTTCTGACCAGACGACTGTGGAAACGTTCTCTCCCAAAAATCTGAAATAAGAAAAACAAATATTTCAGAATATGACTGGACTATTTGACATGCACGTATTCATATTTATGTACTAAAGTATAAATGATCAATTGCAGGTGTTACCAGTATCAATGGTGCAAAACTCAAATAAAACCGGCAGTCAACAGATATACAGAGGATGTGATCATAATGCAGTTGCATCCATCCATGAAAAGAGTTGGTCCCACAGTTCCATCCATCCATGAAAAGACTTGGTCCCACAGTTCCATCCATCCATGAAAAGAGTTGGTCCCACAGTTCCATCCATCCATGAAAAGACTTGGTCCCACAGCTGCATCCATCCACTTTGTCCCCAATGTGGCATCCATCCATGTAAAGGTTGGGCACAAAGGTGCATCCACCCATGAGGAGTTGGTCACAGAGTTGTATCCATCCTTGTAATCTCATTTCACATCTAAGGTTGCCTTGCCATCTTGGCTCAACTTGGGATCCATTTATTCAACCCTTGTGTGGGGGGGGGTACAGTAGGCCTAAGGTTGCTCAGAGTGCTTAGAGCAGAAGAAATATGGGGTGGGGGTTCAAAACTGTGAACAAAATGTAAGCAAAAAATGTACTTATCTTTCTTTTCTTCACTTTGATGGTGAGCGACCACAGTCCGCCAGCCAACTAATCACGCCAAGATAAGATCGCAACCTCAACCTCCAGTCAAGCAACTTGACTTGGGGAGTTTTCAGCTCATCCTCACTGCATTTGTCATCCTAGTGTTCATCTGAAAAATGTAGAAGTTCACTGTCATTCAAGTGATTTAAGTTCACAGCTGAATAGAGTTCGTGACACAGCAAAACAAACCTCCATTACAAGAGGCAGGCAAGTCTTTGTCAAGCCCAACCCAGGGCGGATCTAGGATTCTGGTAAAGGGGGCACAGAAGGCCACAGCTGACTGATGAAGGTGAGCACAAACTGAATCAACTGTATCCCATAAATCTATCATCAATGTTGTACCATCAGGCTCTGATCAAGTTGATAAGAATTCGACAACTATGCCATCATTCTCTGGAGCCAATAGTGTTCATCTGAAAAATGTAGAAGTTCACTGTCATTCAAGTGATTTAAGTTCACAGCTGAATAGAGTTCGTGACACAGCAAGACAAACCTCCATTACAAGAGGCAGGCAAGTCTTTGTCAAGCCCAACCCAGGGCGGATCTAAGCTTCTGGTAAAGGGGGCACAGAAGGCCACAGCTGACTGATGAAGGCGAGTGTCAACTGAATCAATTGTAGGCCTATCCCATAAATCTATCATCAATGTTGTACCATCAGGCTCTGATCAAGTTGACAAGAATTCGACAACTATGCCATCATTCTCTGGAGCCAGTCACAATGTGACAATCCCACTCATGCTGTTCCAAAGCACTTACCTCAGCACAGGAACTCCTGCATTGAGCTTGACCAATCAACTTGAGTAATGGCTGGAAAAATCGCCAGAGGAATTCTGAATCATGTGCAGTTAATCCTAACTTAAGAGCACACCTTGGTCCTAAGATGGTAAGTCATCTGAAGGGAAAGCCGTGTCAGTCCGACTGGCATCTGTCCCATGAAATCGAGTAATCAGTATCAGTGTCTGAAACAGGAAAGAAAACTCAGTGAATTATGCAAGAAGGGACC